>OX442324.1:6330937-6507400 GCA_949358305.1 Strigamia acuminata
GCGAACCCCTCCGGTAGCGGCTCAATCATCTCCCACGCCGTCGACGGTCGTCTCAAGTCCAACATTTCACATTTGTTCGTGTGGCCGGCAAAAACGTAGAGTCTTTTCTGCAGAACAGCACCACTGATTTTATACCTCCTTTCGTTCATGCGCGGCAACGTCATAAACCAGCCTTCGCTCGGGTGAAACACTTCGACCACGTCCAAAGCTTTATTCCATCTATTTTTCCCGCCCAATAAGTAGAGCAAACGTCCGTGCGACACGATTCCGACGCACGAGCGCGGGCTTCGTAAATGCGGCCCCGAACGCAACGTTTGAGTGTCCACATCAAACGCGTAGACCATGCTCAGCTTGGTTCTGCTCGCCGAATCTTCGCCACCTATTAAATACAGCGTGGATTCGTGGTAAGTGACCGCCATGTCGTTGTACGACGCAATGCCGAGTCTGTGGGCAGCCGACCACAGATGACTGTCTAAACGACAGCAGTGCACCAGCAGTCGGTTGTCCAGACTGCAACTCAGCAGAAACAACACGGGTCGGTTTCTCTGGCCCAGCATTTCTTCCATGTTGCTGCTGGTTTCGGAAATGAATTGAATTTCGCTCGGGAATTCGGACAGTTGTGTGGCGGATTGACTGCGTTGAGGCAGCGGTTCACGATGGCTGGGCGAAATGCTGCGCGAGTGGTGCCGTTTTCGCAGTTTCTTCTCGCTTTTCGTCTTGGCGGACGTTCCCTGCGAGATGTTGCTGAACGAATTGGCTAGTCCTCGGGGGATGTTTGGTCGCGAGTCTCCCAAATCTTCGTTTTCGTAAATGGTCGAGGGTTTGGCAAAAATTTGGTTCTGAGAAAATCCCAAACCTGTTGTTCCTCCTCCTCCTCCTCCTCCTCCGCCTTGTTTCGATGCGTCCCGAACGGCCGTTTTGCCCACCATGTGCGTCGCGAGTTCGCAGATTTTAGGCGATCGACCCAGGAGCGATGTCTTGCCGAGAATTTTCACTAAATGAACCCACGATATTTTGCCTTTCTCCATTATGGCAATTAATTCTTCGAAGCAGTGGTCTCTGTTTGTCACGTCGAAACCCACCCAATTGCAAATGCCCAACAACATAGTTTTCTAGGAAATTAAGAATAAAAATAAATTAAACATTAATATGTATATATATATACTGAATATACTTTCTTACTATCATTATAGGATCGTCTATCATGGCCGACACTTGATACGCAACAGCAGACAAGCATCTATAATTGAGTTGTAAGTGCGAATTTTTAGCAACTACATCTTTGAGTTGCTGCACGATGTGCTTCACTACGACTTCCCGAACTTCGCCCACTTCGAACTTATAAGCCCATTCCCACAGCTGATTCGCGTGGAGTAGTCTGCTACCATCGTACAGTAGTAGTTGCTCCGTGAAATACGCGGGCGCGCCTGTCACTTGAAGATATTGGCCCGCCATTATTGTTCGCAGAATTTTGTCCGAGTCGCTGCTGTGCAAGTTTTGGCTCATAGACCCTAATACACCAGACACAAACTGGAATATAAATACTTAACATTTTAACTAACGATGTATACCTTTGTACATGTACGTAAGCAACAGATCCATGGTCTCTTCGTCGACATATTCGACTTCTAGAGTACTAAAAGGCTGAATTTGGCTATCTTTTAGAAGAACGTCTTCTAAAAAGGGACTACAACAAGCTAAAACGAGTCTGTGAGCTGATAATCTTTTCTCATTACACAACAACACCATGTCGATATATCGACGATTTCTGCGAAAACTATTCATTTTACTCGATTCTTCTACGAGTCTTATGACATTCACTTCTTTTTCTGCAGTAATTTCGGAAGGATCGTCCGTTTCCAGAGTGGGCATGGTATTCGCTGGATGCATTTGTGGCTGGTCTGATTCATTATAGGAAGGCAAAGAAGCAGACTTCTGACTATGTAAAGTACGCGTTTATGAGTTTAATTTAAAATCCTAATGATTCGGTGTACACATGACACTCGTTTGAATTTAAGTACTACCAGTTGAACGCTTTACCTGTGCTTTTCACTTTTTCTTTCACTCATGATCAAAATTACTGTGTATAAAAACGACAATACCATAAAGATGGCGGCTAGCAGAACTTTAAGACAACAATGAGCTCGCAGCAGTAAAATATATGTATACGACAGTCTCGTTGATTGTTATGCAAATTAACGCAGTCATTTATTTCTGGTGACATTAATCAAATACACACTATAATAAATATTTCTAAGCTAATAGTCTTTAACACCGATCGAATTGTAATAATCCAAGGCGCTTTTTTCGTCAAACCACGGCATAGTCCCATCGCCTTTCATCTTACGACGCTTGTTTACGATTTCTTTCGGAACCCGTTTCAAATCGTACGCCAGACCAAGTGCTGCCCATATGTCAATGAAAAACGCCGTTATGTTTCTATGCCAACCCCATTCGGAGGCTGCATAGTCCCATGGAAACGTGTGGTGGTAATTATGAAAGCCTTCGCCTAAGCTCAAAATAGAAACCATCCCATTTTCTGCCGGATTGATTGACCTAAGTTACGGGAAAACAAATGTTCGCCACGATTCATTGCGATTGTAAACTTTCAATTTACTCACCGATCGTAGGGTTTGTCACCCCAAAGGTGCGCGGCGCTGTTAACTAACCACGTGCCGTGCAGAAACAAGCAATAACGCAATAAAGAACACACGAAAAAGCCATTCGTAAAAGATTCATCCCAAAGAGCATACGGCACGAAGGTTGGCAATATGAAACACATTAACAGAACCAGCGGTAAATAGAATCTAGCGATAAAATAAGAGTTTTTTTTAAAAATAATAATAATAATTTGTTATTTTTTAATTATAACGCCTACGTGTGTTGAATTCTAACAACTGGGTCAGCTAGCAAATCACTGACGTCAATCGTTTGTCCCTTTTCCATCACATCGGGATGTTTGCGAGAAATAAGCCAACCCATGTGTGAAAAGAAAAATCCTCTTTTTGCATTGTGAGGATCAGCATTTGTCTCGGAAAACTTGTGATGAACTCTGTGATCGCGACTCCATTCGAATATGCTGTTCTGTAAAATCCATCGTATCATATATATGAGACATGAGTAATGTAGGGCAATATCATCATAAAACGGGACAATTTCCTGTTATTCCATTGTTTGCTTATACGTCAACAAAGGGTAATTGATTGGACAAGTTTTGTATCTCAGGAACGGGGAAGTGCACACAGTGCGCAAACTTTTTTTTTTATAAGAGGGAGGAGCATAATAAATTAACAAAGAAAGGATTTCTACCGTGTTATTTTCATCTAACATGACAAAAAGTAAAAATATAAAATAAAATAAAATCTTACTTGGAATGCAAGAGCATTAGCAAACGCCAAGTAAATTCGCAATGGTAAAGTAGCGCTGTAAGAACGATGAGTCCAAAGTCTATGCGCACCAGCAGTTATTCCTTTAAAACTCAATATCATAACAATATATGCTAGAATAAAAAAAAATTAGATTTATAATTTACTCATAAATCCACCCAAAAGTTGATGTTGAATTGTAAGACACTTACCCCACATAATCGTTAAAAGTTGTACGCGGAAGAGCAGAAGATATATGCCATAAAAACTGCCAGCATGCAAGTAAACGAATAAAATAACATTTCTCCAAACCCACTGTAAAGGAACTAATTCTTCTTCTTTGCTGCTGTTCACCCGATTTCGTACATCAGTTTCCACTGACTGGTCTTCTGCTTTAGGCGCCATTTTAGGTACGACTCTAAAATTAGTAAACAAGCAGAATCAAGGTTAGTAATTTCCCCCATTTTGAATTAAATTGTCACAATATTAATAATAAAACAAGATTTGTACAAGAACAGTACTTACTATGTTCCAATCAATAACTTCGATAATTAGGCTGCGATTGAAGCGAATGAAGTACAATCGCGCACGAATGCAAACAGAATGAGCGATCACGAGGAAAAACTTGTATCAAGGAAATAATTCACAAACTAAATATGGAATTTAGGCAATCACTGCCAATCATTCTCCTCTACATTTTAAATTTAAAAGCGTATACACAAACAAAATCGTTAATAATATGATTAACTCTACCTATTACTGCAAGTTCCTCAAAGTTATACCATCACACAAAATAATAAAATGGAAACAAAGTTTAATATTAAACAAAAATATAAGTTTTTTTTTTACACATTCACAGCTGGCACTTGAAAGGTAATTGATGACAATAAAAACACATCTTATTGTTACAAAAGATAAATTGACAACAAAACTTTATTATGATTTAGTAAAAAAAAAAAAAATATAAACTGAAAAAATCGCCCAACTAAAAGACAGTGATTTCGGGGTCAAACAGTATTACTGTTCTTGAATATGAAAAACTATACATTTAAACCACCCTTAAAAGTATTTCAACGTAAAAATATACAACTTCCTGTTTACTACCCACATTTTCTATTGCGACGTTCTTTTTCACGGAAGTCAAAAGTAAAAAAATTACTAATCTTTAAAACCAAAATCAAAATCAAAATTAATTACTCAACATCATTACGCACGACAGCTTAAGATGGATTTAATTTGAAGTATAAAAAACTAAAAAAGTATGTTTTCGAACTATGAAATAACATCATGAACCACAGATTAAATCCCACAACTGTGAAATCTCCCCCTTAATAGTTCTACTGTCAGTTATATGTCTAGAAGTTTTACACGGATAAATGAACGTATTTAAATTACAGTTACATTAGATGATAATATATTACTTGCAGCCGTTTCCGGTGTACGATAACACGAAACCTTACCACAACGTGCCAAATGGCGAGCTAGTTTGAATAAAATTAAATTACATTTTTAAAAAAAAATATAAATATAAATATAAACAGACTTACCCATTGAGTTTCCCATCGATTCGGAAAATCCACAAACGCAATACATCCGGTATGGTAAATGGACAGGATTGTAAATAGATTCTCGTTTCCGAGCTTTAGAATGCCAAATTATCATGTGATTAGCAAACGCTTTCCCACAACTCGTAACGTAATGACACTGAGAACAACACCAACTCTTCCTATTTTTTTTACAAAAAAAAAAAAAAAAAAAAATCATCAATTTACATAATATTCTATCGGAAATGAGATTAACCTACATAAAATGACTCGGTAATTCCATTTCGGTTTTGCACTCCAAGCACTGCAATCCCAAGAGCCGCGGAGAAGATATGAAACTGTATTTCGAAGTCATTAATTTCGGCTGTACATTCTGAACGACCGTGGCCGCCGTCTTTTTACGCCTGCCACGAAAGGTCACTCTCGTCCTCAGAGGCGGTTCTTTCATATACAGTTTACCCTTGTTATCATCATTCGTAACGAATTTGAAAACACCTGCAAACAGCGCCATTTAAAATCGAACCACACACTTGTTTTGAATGCACGTAGTACCTGGCTTGCCTTTGTAGGTCACATGATCTTGTAATCTATGCAGAGTCATTTCATTCTTCCCCACGAACATTAGACAACACGCCGTACATTTACGATTTAAGCTTTTCGTTTGATGTTTGTAAATGTGAGTCCAGAAATTATTGATCAAACCGATTTGTCGAACCGACGAAAACTTCACCGAGAACACCTTCAAACAGTAGTGGCATTGGATGTAGTTGGTATCGTTATGTGCCTAACGAAAACAAAAAATTAAATTAATATTCACCATTTTTGGTCAATTAAGACCCATAATTACCTGATGAAAATGATCTATGAGCGTTTTATACATGGAACATCGATACTTGCACACTTCGCACGAATATGGCATCTCCGCCGCCGTGTGCGTCGACACCATGTGTTTAATGACCGATTCCTTATAATGAAATGCCTGATCGCAGATTCGACACTTGAGTGAACTTGAATTATTTAAATGAACCTATAAAAAAAATAATTAAAAAAATTTACAAACACTTACAAAGTGTCTTAATTGATTTGCCCTACATCTTCTATGTGACACTGCATGACATAAGGTGTGTCGAATTCACGGAAACAATGCTTGCACTGAGACACGTCACTCAAATCCATATTCCGTTGTTTGATGCTTTCAATATGAGCCGACAGATGTTTCATCATTTTTATATTGTTATCGAGCAGCTTTTTGCATACGCAACACTGCGAAAAAAAAAATATTCAAATGAATAAAATGCAAACCCACAAAACGCAAATAAAAGCACCTTAAATTTATATTGCGGTTGCACCCCGGTCAAAGCAGGCTTCGGTTGCGTTATTCCACTCTTCCAAGCGTAATAATAATCCTCGAGCAAAATGGGCACTTTAGACAATTCGACCGGTTTTTGTTCTTGCGGAAGTTGAATTTTGCAAATAACGGATGGAGGTTTTACGGGTTTACTTAACTCGGCACGAATAATCGAACTTGAGGGCTTGGGTAATATCGGTTGCGGAACCGACTGCACGCTTTCCGACAGCACGCTCACCACCGGCATCTTCAACGGCTGACTATTGGTTTTGATCGAAGTCGTGCCTACGTTTGAAAAATAAAGCGCGTTATTGCAATTTTAAAAAAAAATAAAAATAAATTAGCAGACCTGTCCCATAATGCTGCTTGATATGCAAAAGAATATTATTAAATGCATTGTACGGATTCGTCCCAAATTTTTCCCTCCACATGAGTTCGTGCAGAAACGACTGAATCGTCTCCATTTGCAACTGTTCAATAACATTGCCAAACATCGGGATTACACGTTCTTTCAAATAGGCCTTCGCATTCAGTATTCCACTTCCCATGTCGTTGGTTGTAATTAACTTGTGCCCTCCGCTATTCAAAAAGAACACCGACAGTTTGACACTTTTGTCGGTATTTATAATGGAATAATCGTCGACGTAAGTGTTGACAAACTCCTCGGTGGATGAATCGCTTTTGTTCGTGAAAGCTCGTAAAGCCACCATTCCCGTCGTCCGTTCGTAAATGCAGCCGAAAAACAATTGATTTGCGTGAATACAAGTGTCCTTGAGAAGCATGAGGCTCACTTCGACCGTGTGCTTATCCGATCCGCCCAATTTCATCAAACTTTTCACTTTACTGCCGCAAATTGCGCGTAGTAATGAATACACCGATCTCAAAAAACATGCCGAGACTTTTGTCTCTTGCAACACTTTTTGAACGTCTTCGTTGCAAGCCCAGTAATATATTATGCGCAACATGGTGAGAAGACCGTAGCCCAATGATTCGAAGAAGCTCAAGTGTTGGATCGGTAATGTTCGCATGCATTTGCCGCATTGCCACTTGTAGCCGCCGGAATTGTCGTTCGATTCGCGGCTGTCGAATACCAGTTGCAGCTTAACGTCGCGATGAACGACACATTTTTGCTCGATGTGGAATAATCCGTGTTCAAACATCCACTTAACCAAATCTGGTGATTTCAGCTTGATCACTTCGTTCATAGTTTTATCTAATAATGATCAAATTAGTGAGTTGAATTCATTTAATTCATTTAATAAATAACGAAAAATCAAACTTTTACCCAATTCAACTTTTTTACACTGAACAACGGCCAAACTAGCGAGTCTTTGCGGCACCGATTTGATGGTCAACGATGGGTACTGACTGGGAAGTCGCTGTTGATTCTCGAACTGACTCAAATTAGCTTCTAGATTATTCGCATCCACCTCTCTCTCAGTGACAGTTGTTACCTATGTATAATCTCAGCTTTAATTTACCACAGACAAAACAACATCTCACATCGCTTCAATACTTTTTTCGAATATGTCGCGTGAATTGACAAGGGTGTAATAGTGCTCGAGACAGTCACAGGTGCGGAAGCTTTAGGCACCAAAGATGTTTGTAAAGGTACAAAGGCAATAGTTTGCTGGAAATAAAATAATTCAATTAAAATTAATTAAAAAATGACAAAAATAAGCAAAACTTACCGTAGTTGGCAACATAGCAGTTGCTGGTCTAGCCTTCGCAATAACAGCTAGAAAGAAAAAGATTAATCCAACAATTTTATTATTATTACTAGTATAAATTACCTTGATTGTCGATGGGCATGGTTCCTATTAGAAGGCCCGTTCTTGCATCGAGAAGCAGTTTGTAGCTTGCCGGCTGAACTACGGTTGATTGCGGTTGAGCAGCAACCTAAACAACAATTTATTGAAACCAAAAGCTGGCACAAACGTGAAAATCATTCGATAACTTACTGGCATTGTATTTTGTATTATAAGTTGCGACTGAGGAACCGATAAGTTTAATTTGGGCAACTCAACAACTGACGTGATTGGTTGCACCGATGATACGGTTGACGTATTGCTTTGGGTTGTGTACTTTAATGTATTTAATGCAGACGACGCAGAAACAACGGCAGAATTAGCTGGTATTTGCAAATGAGCATTATCACTTTCGATAATTTTAACTTTTTTGGATTTGAGAACGGCTATGTTTTGCAGGGCTTTGTTGTACTCTTTCGCAGCCCGGTCGTGCGCTTCTATTTGCGCTGGTGATAAATCATCTTCTTCGCAGGCCAAAAATAATTCTATGCCGTCTTCACCGCCGTGTGCGGCCTTATGGTGCTTTCCATCCCGTAATTTACGGTCAACTTTAGCCATGTTGAGGAGGCACTAAATTTGGTCATGCAAACACCTGAAACAAAATTATAAATAAGTTTTCGGTAGTGCACGTGTAAATTAATACTTACTAAATAAAGATCGTTTTGTTTGAAGTTGAAACGACGAAACTACCCGTCTGTGACAAATAATATGTCAAACTTTTTCCTTCATTGGTTTTTGTTGTAATTGATTTTACTTTTTTTGGGAAAACTGTTGGTATTTTGGTTCTAAATGTAATTTTAATGTAGATCCAGCCAAAATACACAAATCCCACGTCGTAACGTAAACAATGAAACGAAAAGAAACAACGGCGCTTTCAAAGAGCAATTTTGAAAGAGTTAGATAGATTTAAAAATTCACACCAGATGGCGGTCACATTCATTATGTACAGTCCTGTACTGTATTGATCAAAGAAAAGTTGAAACAAACTTATTTATGAAACACTGGAGAAAGACTTGGCAAAATTTTGACAAAACAAAAAATATCGACGAATTATTGTGTCAAAACAAAAAGGGGAGCGGGGGATTTGTAATCGCTTATTGTTCATCGTTCAAACAGAAAACTGTTTTTCAGATATCTTTCAGTCTGAGAACAAAACGTGTATTATTAATGATTCAGAATTTCAGAAAAATAAATAAGCTTACGCACGAATAATTATTTTCAGGTTGACGTTTCTCTCGTCTCTGATTTCCTACGTAGGTACGATGACATCATGGGATATATGTGCGGTGCAAATGCGCAGTAGTTTTATTTAACTAGGGGCGTTGTGTCTGCCTGCCGTATTCGGTAGCCATTTTGTGCATTGAATGATATTTTGTGCAGTTGACTAGTGTGTACTTCGTCCGAAACTTTCATCGGTATTGTGTAATAAGATATTGCTATACTCCATGAATAACTCACATTGAGTAGTACATTTAACAAACAGATACTAGGAAGTTGAAATATTTTTTAATCGTATTCACTGTCCTTAGGTATTGAAGTCCAAACAAGAAAATGGGTACTCGAGATGACGAATATGACTACTTATTTAAAGGTAAGTTCCCAACTGAATCAATTTAGCAAACCGGCCGGCACAATATCTTGACTCTTAAGTTAAAATTAATTACCCATATAAATTGGAAGTTAAAAAGTGAGCGCGTATAAAGAACCTGTCAAAAGAACCCGTTTTACGCGCGTAATATTAGCACGTAATTGCTTTCTTTGTAATCGATTTTTCATTTCTTTTGCAAAAATTCGTGGTAAAAAGGATAAAATTTAAATAAATATCAGATTAATAGTTAACGTTTTATTTGTTCTATTCAATAAAACCGGATATGACTAGAAAACTGGTCATGTGTCTAAAAAAAAGTGATTTTCGATAGCAACAAACAGTTGAGCAATTTTGACCGTTTGACCAAACCCAAAAATTGGTGTAATGATTTAACTATTAACAAATCGTGCATTTCTTGAATAGTTCTGATAACGTTTGATTAGATAAAAATAATTTTCATGTTTTTTTTTTTTTTTTCTTTCCTTTCTTTCCTTTTTTTTTTTTTCTTTTTTCGAATTTTAATTTGTATTAGTTGTGCTGATTGGTGACTCCGGTGTTGGTAAAAGTAGTCTACTCGCGCGGTTCACACGGAACGAATTTAACCTGGAAAGCAAAAGTACCATCGGTGTGGAATTTGCAACTCGAAGCATCGAAGTCGACGGGAAAACGATTAAAGCACAAATATGGGACACTGCTGGACAAGAGCGATACCGAGCCATAACTAGCGCGTAGGTGAATATATTAATGTAAAATTTAGAGAGAAAGCAATCGCTACCGAGAGATGGAAATTTGAATACCGATATCAATATTTACCGCAATTGGATCGTTGAACCCTTAGATTTCATTTTTAGCTCTTTCTTGGAGGGCCAGTGAACTTTGAATCCTGTTTATTAAGTACCGTTTTAATTGACGTTTATATATAGTTTAGGTTTTTATAGAATTAAGATTTTTAAATTATTTACACGGTAAATGTTTGATTGTTTTTTTCTTGTTGTTTCCTTTTGGGTTCTAGGTATTACCGAGGCGCTGTAGGAGCATTATTAGTTTACGATATCGCCAAACACGCGACTTATGAAAGCGTGGAACGTTGGTTGAGAGAACTGCGAGAACATGCCGACTTGAATATTCTTATTATGCTAGTAGGGAATAAATGTGATTTACGCCATTTGAGAGCCGTGCCCACTGATGAAGCAAAAGCTTTTGCCAGTAAGCCCCGCTCGTTTTGATTTATCGTTTGCAAACTCGGCAATTTATTGCTTGCTTTTTACTTGCAGAACAAAATAATCTTTCATTTATTGAAACATCTGCCTTAGATTCTACAAACGTGGAGACAGCTTTCCAAAATATCCTCACGGGCGAGTTGAACGTTATAAATAATTCAATAAATTTGATTAATGAATTTGTTTTCGTTTTGGTTTTTCAACAGAAATTTATCGAATTGTATCACAAAAACAAATTCGTGATAATCCTGATGATGATCACCGTAATGCTGGCGACGGGGTCAGGACTATCAGTGTGGAACCGACCGACAATGTAGAAGCTCGCCGAAAACAGTGCTGTCAAACATAGGTAGTTAACGAAGAAATTTCTTGTTAGCTTAATAATGTAAAAATTTGTACACTGTCATTTGTTCAGGTGTGGGATGTTTGTATCACGTGCTTCAAACAAACTTTGATTTAATTGTATTTGCTATCAAATTAGCTATCAAATTGCAAATGTTACACGCATCAATTCTTTTTCTTTTTTAGTAGTTATCTGTATACTAACTGACTAATGAACAATAACGTGCATCAATTGCATTCTTGAAGACAAATAAAAACGTAAATTTGCAAAATTCTTCTGCTTGTTAACAAAAACCAAAAAAAAAACACCGATTTTTGTAATTTGTTTGATTATATGTAATCACATTCCACATTCTGTATTTTTTAAGTGTCGAACTTTTCGTACTCAAATTTTTTTCCCTTTTTGAACCAGTTATAGGACTTTCAGTTAATGTTTTGTTTTGTTGTGTTACACCGACCGAGGTATTAACGTCAGAATGGAGCTCAATTTGATTCTATATATTCATCTGTTATTTCTATAAAACCTTTTTTAAACCTCACGAAAAGGCTCATGTTAGCTTTGAATGCATTTCCGAGTGTGTAACGAAGCTTCTACTATTCAGGCATTCTGAATTTATTTTATTTTCTAAATATGGGCATGAATTTATTTAGTTTAGCTTTTATGATCTCCCATGATCACATTCAGTTTAAAGCTTAGTCACTACAATGATTGTGTACGATTTTCAATGAGAAGTATGATCAAAGTTCGGTCTAATAAATTGCTTTGAACAGACTCCTTACCACATTGGTTCAATACTTATTTCTTTCACCAGAGTAATCGGACGAAGCCACGACACAAATAAATGAGATTGCGCTGCTTTTTACTCGATATATTTATTTATTACCATATTCAGTAAAAAATAAAAAATTTCAAAATTTAAATAGCCGGTATCAATTTGAGTTACGTAGACCGATGGAGTTAGTTGTTGGCAGATAATTCCTGAATTTTCTGTAGTAAAAACACTTAATAGAAATGTACAGCAAATATATTATACAAGCAATGTTACAAAAAAAAATCTCAAAACACAACACTCAGATCACTTATCCGATATTTAAACAAAAAAAATCAAACAATAAAATCACAACTGCTGTAATGGCACCAAAAATAAAAAAAATTGTAACAAATATAACGATCCTTCGTAGATTTGTACAGTTTTATTTCTTATACAACTTGCAGTCAATCTGAAACGGAATAAATTCTACCGTAGGCAGCCAGGACGTCATCGATTGAATGCTAAAGCCGGTAGGATTTGACTCCGTTCCATAAATCATTTTTGCTAAGTCACATGTTTCTAAGCTGCATGCAATCAACAATTTTTACCCAACGTCACTCGTGTCCGGGCCTCGAAACCGATTTCATCTTTGGTTCAATATAAAAACCTAAAATATTAAGGCGTTATAAATGTAAGGGGGGATTTGTGCCGTCCCGCACGTGGCCACAGTCTCTCCTTAATATTATCATTTTTATTACGGTATATTATTGTAATTTTAACATCTAAAAAATGAAATTGTAATATTGCAATGTTTGAATCAGATGGAAAAGCTTCTGATTGACATTAACCACATTACCGAGGTGAGTAATAGTAAATATTGACATTCAAGTTACTAATTATTATTGGTTAAGTTTATTACAACAGCTTTTGCCAGAATAGAATAGAATGTTCGAACCAATTTCCAAATCAAATTTTCTCACGTGCAAAGCAGTTTATGTAGTTTGTAAACAAAAATATAGGCGGCAACGCTCATTCATCTATTCGTTGTCCTAAGTGCTCATCTTATTGTTTTTTTTTCCTCTCTTTTCCCCACCGATTAGCATTTAAAATTTAAAAAAAGTAAATAATTTGTGATTGTAACGATACAAAGCGTGTGATGCAATAATGTACACAGAAACTCTACATTTTGCTCAAACAGTTTCTAAATATGCAAAAGCAATTCGTAGAATTGTAATGTCTCATCTCATTATGGCACTAAATCAGGTCGAGCGCCATAATTTGGTATAGCATTAAATTACTTTATATACATCATTTTTACTTGACGTAATTGCATGATCTCGATAAGCTACAACGATCGTATCAAGCTTAAAAAGAAAGCTATAACGCTGCAACATGATCAGAACACTGGAATTGACAGTAGCACTTTGGAAAGAAATCGCCGATTACAACAATCATTCTGAAATTCAAGATAACACACAGTTCCACGATTATTTGAAAAAGACCAAGCGCATCTCGTATAAGCATTTCAATTTGCACTCGAGGCGGGCGTTACATCAAAATGCCACAAACACCGACTGCAGCAGCGTTTACACAATTTCTTTCTATCTTATGTTACCAAAACGAAACGGCGAGCGAATGTCTTTGCAAAGGCGATTTCTGCGGAATGCCTGTTCCTGGATTAATCCCGTTGGTCATTGCATGCCTCGCACTCTCCTCATCATCTTGGCACAAAGTCAAATGCAGCGGTTGAGTTTCGTCACTATCAATTGAAAAACTCCCACTATCATTTTGCACTCCTAAATCAAACAAACAAACAAACACAATTAGCAAATACAAATACAAATCCAAAACCACCTTATATAAATTACCTTTTGGCAACTGTACATGTCGTAATGATCCTGTGCTCCATCCGGGCAATGACGACGAAATTTTCCTCGGGAACGTCGCACAAGAAACGTTTCGATTTACCTCCGCGGAACCGTCCTCGGGCGAATTTAACTCCGAGAGCAAGTCCACGGACTGGGATCTGGCAGTCATGGGCCACGCCGTCATGTCGGAGGAGTTCAGTCGTAGCCGTAACGGTAATGTGCCCGTTGGCGACGACCGCTCATGATTCGTCGGCCTCGTCGGCCTCGTCGAAGGAAGAACATCACCACTACGTGTGGTTTGAGTACTCGATGTACTCGTTAGGGTTTCTAATGAGCAGTCGCTGGGTTGTTCTTGCGAAACGGCACCAAAAGGATCTAAAAACAATTCAACGTTTACAACTTTTTCGAATGCAAATCTCACAGTTCTTACCTCTACAATCCGGACGATCGGTGTTTCTGCGACGCTGGTGCTTCTTAAAGCAGAGATCGGTGCTGTCACCCGTTCCACTATCTTTTGATATCTCTGTTAATCAAAATAAAAAAAAAATCAATTAGATAAGACAAGAGATCGGTGAGCGCCGGATGCGAGTTGTGACTCACCCGAATTACTACCAACGTGCAAGCGAGGGACTGAACCGTGAAGTATTTCATTCTTGGTTGTCGCGTACGGATACGGTGCTAAATCTGATGACGCGCATGGCTTTGTAGCATTAATGCTAGCAGCTAATTCTTCCGATCGTTTTCGTGTTTGGTAGATAATGATCACCCACACAAGCGACGTCCCAACTATGCAACACACAACAGCAATAACGATGATGCCCGTTGTCATGCTTTCGTCATCAGTGCTGCTTGCTGAAACTTTAAAAGGAAAATCAAGGAACAAAATTCGCTGAAAAGCGTACTAGCAAATCGGAAAACCACTCACTTGGCATAACTTTCAAATACGCCGTGCCTCGTTCCGTGCCTAACGTATTAGACATTTCACACGTATACAATCCACCATCACTGTGCTGGGTGTGCACAATGATAAGTAACTGGCTGTCAGCTGTGAAAAAATGACGATCACCGGGATAAATGACTATTCCGTCCTTCAGCCATGCTAGTTTCGGTTTTGGACTTCCTTTAGCCATGCATTCCAAGACTGTCGTTTCTCCGACACAACTGACCTTATCTTCGAAAGCTTTAAGAAAGGTAGGTGTTTCTATAGAGATAAAAATTACAAAAGAAATCCGTAAGTAACTCGTCGTTTCGACGCGTTTCCAATCAATTACCAAGCACAGTTAACGTTGCATTCGCCATTATTAAGCCAGCAGCATTCCGAGCAGTACAACTGTACATTCCTATATCGCTCGTTTTCACATTGACAATAAAAAAGACGTCGTCGGTCGGTATTACGTGCATACGCCGTTCTCTAGCAGCAGGAAAATCATCGCCACCATCTTTTTGCCAAGCGATCACAGGAAATGGTTGGCCACGAGCAGCGCATTCTAACCTAGCAGTGCTGCCTGCTTTGACGGTCACATCAGCGGGCGTTTTCAGAAAAACGGGGAACACGTGGACAGTAATTTTAGCTTTTGTGGAATATGTAGTGCCGTGATTATTAGTCACTACACACTGATAACGCCCTTCGTCTTTATCGGAAATATTCCACAACAACACGGTTGATTTGTATTGAGTAATGTTTTCATTGGTAGCGCTCACCGAAGCGTACGTTTCAATGTGAACATTTTTTATATTCTACAAAATAAAAATATATATTTAATAAAACATTTTTAAAAATATATATAGTAAAATAGTTCTTACCAAATTATCTTTCTTCCATTGAAAAATCATTGGAGATTTGCTACTGCTTTCGGCACTACAGACTAGCTTCACATTAGCACCTTTCAGAGATATCTGAGTGTTTGGTTCTTCTACAATATACGGCTTAGGAAAATCGGCTGCACAAACGAAAAAAAACGTTAGTTCCATCTAAACACTCATTTCTGTATACAATTGTTCACTAACCACAAGTAAAATCGTCTAAGCTAATTTCAAATATTGATTTCCCCATCAATCGAGAAGGATGAGCACACTGAGCGAGAACCGAAGTCTGAAACCCAGACTCCAGTAGCCATTCGGGCAACCACTGTAAATTACAGTCGCACAACAAATGGCTACTGTTGAAGTGCCTGTACAAAAAAAAATGTTAATTACCATTAATATATATTAATGGTAACATATATATATATATATATATATACATATATTACCGGTAATGGTAATGTATATATATATTTATATATTAGTGGTAACATATATATATGTACATATATTACCGGTAATGGTAATATATATATGTATTTATATATTAGTGGTAACATATGTATATGTACATATATTACCGGTAATGGTAATATATATATATATGTATATATTTTTTTTTTCAATAATACATACAAGTTTTGCAAGTGACGCATTCCCTGAAAGGCATTATTCTGGATACTAGTAATAGCATTATTGCCTAGATCCAAGTGCTTCAAGGAATCCAATCCTTGAAATGCCTTCTTCGCAATAGACGTTATACTATTGCTTTGTAGATGAAGGAAACTTAGATGATCCAACCCCAAAAACGCTCCGTTCATATCTTCTATGGCCCAGGAAATTTCATTGTGATCAAGGTCGCTAAAAATCAAACCATAGAAATAAAATCGTAGAAACAAACTGAGTAAATAATAAAAATCCTTACAGTTTTTCAAGTTTCTGCAACGCTTTGAAAACTCCGTCCTCCAAATATGAAATTTGATTGTGGTTAAGAATTAATTCCTGCAGTTTTCCCAACTTCAGAAATGTCGATTTCCGAATTTCAACTAGCCTGTTGTAAGATATGTCCCTGGAAACCGATAAATAAATAAATAAATGAATAAATAAATAAATAAATTAGCCAATGGACGCAAAACACGTACAGTTCCCACAGCTCTGGACAGAATTCCCAACAGTTATCTTCTATTTCGCTTATACGGTTATATTTCAATGAACTGCAAATTCAAGTGTTGAATATTAGAAAATGTGACACAAAACGATCATTAAGAAAAATGCATAATTACAGTTGTTGCAGAGATAAAAGACCATACGACCAGCCTTTGCTGATGATGGTTATGTTGTTGTTATCCATTTTCCTTCAAAATAACATAAAACACATTAAATACTCCGTTATATGTAATTTTGTGAGTAAAAACATTCTTACAATTGTTGAATATTATTTAATCCCCAAAAAGCACCATCCATCAACGAGTGGATTGAATTATGTCGCACGCGGAGTATTTGGAGCGATTCTAATCCATTGAAAGTTAGGCCTTCGATTATCGTTAAATTGTTTCGATTCATTTCTCTGAAAGTTTAAGCAAAATTTAAGCAAAAGTGTAAGAAAAAAAGGGCGAAAATTAATACTTACAGAAGTTTTAAACTTCTTAGTTTTTGAAAAATGTGTTTGGGCAAAGAATTTAGTTGATTTCTATTCAAACGTAGCGTTTCAAGATTGGTCAAATTATCTAAGCACTCCGGCTCTAAATCGACGATGCGATTATTACTGAGATGTCTGCAACGAAATATTGAAATTAAATACGTCCTCCGAATGTAGGAAATAATTTTTTTCTACTTACAAATTAACTATTTGATTATTTTCAGGAAATACACCCGAATTTAATTCTATTAGACGATTATGATTTAAATCAAGCGTTCTTAAATGCGGCAACGATAACAAAGCATCTCTATTTAATGCGGCTATTTCATTATGGTGCCTGGAAAACAACAGAAATTAAATTTGTGTTGTTAAATCTGTTAAATTGTGGCAATTTCAAATAAGAAATAAACAACACTTACAGAATTAATGTCGTGAGGTTTGGAAGATATCCCAAGTCGGGTATTTCTATTAGATGGTTGTGCTGGATTTTTCTGTTTCAGGCGATGAGAAAAATTAATTAAACGATAAAAATAAAATAAAATAAAATTCTAATTTACAATTCCCGTAGATTCGGTGAATGTACTAAGGAAGTATTTTCTAAAGATCGTAGTTGATTGTGACTTAGGTCTCTGGCAAAAGTTTAAAAACCAATGTATTATTTCGCCAAACAATTAAGGCAGCCATAAAGGAGGAGGAGACTTACAACTGCTGTAAATTAACTAATCCTTGAAACGCTGCCTGGCTCACGTAAGTAATGTCATTGTTTTGTAATTCCCTAGAAAACGAAAAAAAAAAGAAAAAAGAAGAAACAGTTTAAATGGATTTTATCACGAGAAAAATAAGTAAATAAATAAATAAATAGATATTTAAACAAAATTGAAAAAAAAAATTATAACGATAATAATAAAAATTATAATAAATTCACAAAAGCTAAATTTTAATTCCAACATTTGTAGAACAATGTAAAAGAATTGAATGAACCGAGCTTGAATAATGGAATTTGTGTATCAATATGACATGTGAAAATTTATGTAAACAAAACAAATCCTTCAAACTTGATTGATGGGATTTTGAACAAAATCAGCAAGTTATAGATTACAATTTACGAGCTAATCTATCGAAACGCACTTTCCGTTCGTGGAAATCCGATGAAAACTCGTGGGATGGGGGATGTTGGAATTTGTCATAAATTAAAAACGATGGGAAAAATATGAAAATACTTACAATATTTCCAACCAAACAGGAAGATCTGGCGGAATCGCTATAAGTCCGCGCCGACTGCAATCGACTAAATGACCGAGACACGAGCAACTGGATGGGCAGAGGACTTTCTCGAATAGAAGTCCGCGAATAAAAAGCGATCCGATGACAATGAAACCCAATTCGACAATCAACGGTGACCGCGACGCCATGATAGACTCGGGTCCTGCGAGCTTCAGGCGTCATCAAAGCGATTTAAGACACATGAATTTACACTGTGTTCAGTATATTATCAGTTTCTCCGATCCATTACAACGACGATGTTGGCTTTTTGTTCCACTGGCTGCACGAACAAACACTCCCGACATGGAAGAATTAATGTAGCATACAAACAGTACTCGCGTTAAGTAATTAGACGCGCTGGGCTGGGCTTCCAATCAGAGGCTGCGCTCACAGCCAGTACAAGCTGGAACTCATTTTGTTTGACTCGTGTTTCTATTGGTGCGTTCCAGTCATGTGATTACTCGATGTAGCGCTAAATCGACACTAGGTTGTATTAAAAGCGCATACTTCTCTATCTCGATATCCTGATATAAATAAATAAATACACAATATAGATAGAAAACAATAAATTTAATTATTCCCTGCAAAATTAATTAAAATGTATTCAACTAAATATTTTCTGCATATAATAATTATTTTTTTTCTTTTTAATAAAAATAAATTAAATTAAATTGTGCGTATAATTAAATAAAAGAAAATTTTATTTTTTAAATGGAACTTGCTGCGTATTTTTAAAGCTAATTTGTCACTCGTTGATATGATGATATCTTCCTACATGATCCGCTAGAACTTTTCATTCCATCAACGATCGCGTGGCCACGACGTGGCGTTGCATTCGTTCACCTCGATCTAAGCTTGTAATATCGTCGAGTAAATACAACAGGGCTTATATTGCAAAACTTGTTTTTAACCATTACACGATATTTTGTTGTAATTGTCATTACTAACCACCCCGAATGTATTGCTTGTGAGTTAAAAGTGTTGTGTCGTGGTCTATAAAACAATTGTTGCTTTGCATAGATTTGATTTATGTGTTTAAAGATCGGAAGTAAATTGGTCAATAATTTTGCCCATTTTTCGCATTTTAGGTGCGGATTTTATTTGTCCGAAGAATGAGAACTCACTTTTGACGATGACAACATGTTTTTCTAACTATGGATACAAACAGTCTTGTTCGATCGCATTCGAAGCGACAGTTGCATGTAAGAAAAGTGTTTTCGTTTTCGTTTTCGTTTTCGTTTTACTCTAATTTTAATTTCTTATAATTTCTAAATAATTAAAACACGGTTTAATTTCTAGGAGACTGTTCGAATTAATTTTCAACGTAGGTTCCACGTCACTAATCAGTTGATATCTCGTTTAGGACTGGAAGCTGAACTCGAAGTATGTAAACAATAAACATTAAGAAATCGAAGTGAAGATAATTTTTAAAAAAATTAAAATTTTCTCATAGGGTCATAATGGATGTGTTAATTGTTTGGAATGGAACGAAAGGGGGGAGTAAGTAAAAACGATATTAGATGTAGAAATAAATTTAATTTGATGTAGAAATAAATTTACTTTAAGGCTGAGGCTATTTCCACCGATTTCGGTATCGGTGGAAATAGACGCATGGGCTATTTTCTCCGATTTCGGTGGAAATGACCACAGAAATCGGTGGAAATGATTGCCTAATTCCTACTAAAGTAACTAAAATAACAACCTAACCACCAAAATCGGTGAAAATTTGTTCTAGTTTGTTGGCAAGTGGCTCGGACGATGTGCAAATCATCTTGTGGGATCCCTTCAGACATCGTAAATTAAGCACAATTCAAACGGGACATCATGGGAATATTTTTTCAATCAAGGTATGATGTACCATATTTAAAATAATAAATAAATTTAAACGTGACTTAAGTTTTGCTGTTATTTCAGTTTTTGCCTAAGTCCAACGATAGTATATTGGTTAGTGGTGCCGCAGACTGCAAGATTCGAGTGCACGACTTGAATTTGATGGAAACGACGCAAGTGTGTTCCTGTCATGGTAACCGCGTAAAGAGAATTGCTACGGCGCCCAATATTCCTTTTTTATTCTGGAGTGCTGCGGAAGATGGACTCATCATGTATAGAAAAAACAGTTTGATTAGTTTGAACTAAATACTAGTAATTACGAATTCCTCTCAGGCAATTTGATCTCCGTACTCCTCACACGTGTCCAAATACTAATAATAATGTGCTGATTAATTTGACGAATCACTTGGGTAAAAATGCAGAAGCGAAATGTTTAGCTATCAATCCTTTGAGACCAGAATTGCTAGCAGTCGGGGCTAACGACCCGTACGTCCGTTTATATGACAGAAGAATGATTACTCCATCCACTATAAAAGTGAATTTAATATAGAACAAACAAATTTATTTATTTATTTATTTATAAATGCCATTCTTGTAGTATTCTGATTTGGGTCGAATTCCTTGGGAGAGGCCTTACATCCCTCGTGCAGACGGTGGAGATGAAGACAATCTTCCACCAGGCTGTGCGCAGTATTTTGTTGCAGGTGACTTTAATAAATTTACATTGGAAATTAATTGATAACTAATAAAGATTGTTTTAGGTCATTTACCCATAAAGCATCAAGATTACAAGAAGCGCTATCGAACTCTGGCTTCCACTTATTTAACGTTTAGTCCCGATGGCGGCGAGTTATTAGTGAACTTGGGTGGCGAGCAAATTTATTTATTCGACATAAATCATCCACGACGTCCGAAAATATATGATATTCAATCATTGATTGGTTCCCAGCTGAACGGTTTCAACAAAGGTTGGTATTGCGCTAATAAATAGTCTCTCGTAACGAGAAAGTAATGATTGTAGAATGTATTGATGCAGACTCGGTGTGTACAAAAGCAAATAACTCACAATCTATGAGTACACTGAATGGAGTTAACTCGTCTAACGGCATGACAAACGGCGCAACGCGCCCATTAGCATCCACCTCTGCAGTTTCAGGTGTGAGCAGTTTTCCCGTACTGGGTAGAGAGAAAAAAGGGTAAACCAAAAATGAACATAATTATAAATATTCGGCTTAAAAAAATGACAATTTATCTATAGAAAAGCGGTGAGAACGCTTCCACCGAAGTGTGAGCTTTTAAAACAAAAGGCTAACTCCGTTTTTGAAAAGCAAAATTATACATTGGCTATTAGTTTGTACAATGAAGCACTCAATGTGTGTCCAGATTCGGTTGCCCTTTATGCAAATAGAGCAGCTGCCTATATGAAAAGAGCTTGGTATGTATTATCGTAACAAAAGTATGAAAAATTGTCTTAATAAATTTTGTTTTCTATTTATTTCTAGGGACGGTGACGTCTACGCAGCTTTGAGAGATTGCTACACTGCACTTAGGCTTGATCATGCACATTTGAAGGCTCACTTTCGACTAGCAAGATGCTTATTTGAATTGCAGTACACTAAAGAATCTCTGGAATGTCTTCAAGTACGATATATCAAATTTAAACGATGTTTTTTAATACTTCGTTTAATTTTTTTCCTTCAAATTGTGCAGATGTTTAAACACAAATTTCCAGAACATGCGACTAGTCACGCGTGTGAAGCCTTAGATAGAGATATCAAAGCTGCTAACTCTTTGAAGATAGAAACTGGTTTGTGACTTCATAATATCACTTAATTCGTTTACACTTAATTTGTCTTTTATTTGCTAGAATCTGAAGAAAATGTCAGCGAAAGTTCGAGCAGCCGCCGTAATAAAAAGTCGTCCAATTCAAAACAAGAGGAAGCATGGCGTTCTGTGTCGTACGATTACGAGACGAGATACTGCGGTCACTGTAACACTACCACAGACATTAAAGAAGCAAATTTTTTCGGCTGGTAATACGCGCCAACAATCCGAATTTTGGACACCTTAATTGACTTAAAACATTTGCAGCAAGGGACAGTACATAGTTGCTGGCTCGGACGATGGATCTTTTTTTATTTGGGATCGCAAGTCAACAAATATCGTGCGAGTGCTTAGAGGAGACGACTCGATCGTCAATTGCCTCCAACCACATCCCAGTTATTGTCTTTTGGCGACGAGTGGCATCGACCCAGTCGTGCGTCTGTGGAGTCCCAGACCGGAAGTAAAACGGGATTAATTGTTATGTTCATATTTTGTTATTTTCATTCAAAATGTCGAATTTTAGACCGGTGAGAAAGATGACCGCGAAGTTGAGGACTCGGAAGACGCTGCCTCAGCAAATCAGCGCCGTATGAACGCGGACCCTCTCGAAGTTATGCTCATGAACATGGGCTACCGAATACGGGGAGTTCTCGACGCTGACGACGAAGTCGAGGGTAGAACTGAGACGACTGAAGTACAATGTCGGCCTAGTTAAATTATATTTGCATTGTATAATGAGTGCACAATCGTTTGAATTCAAGTTTATCAGAAGTTTCTTTTCTTGTTTTGTTTTTAATTGAAATAATTGAGTGAATTGTGACGAGATGCCAAGTCTTCAGTCCGTAATGTATAAAATTTATTTTTTATTTGCAACGTTTTTGCCTGACCGTTTCAATCCTTTCATTTTACGAGTCTGCAATTTATTTAAATCTTGTCGTTCCATGTGGATCTGACCCAACTTGGTGCCAAACGGATTCTTCTTTATGTTTTTAATTTTCTTCACCTGAAACAAACAAATAGTATCAATTAAATAAGTGGTAAGATCTTCGCTCAGATTAATTTTTCATACCTTCGTCTGCGCCGGTTGTTTCGTGGCCAACTTATACAAATCTGGCGTCGCCAATTTAGTTCGCCTTACAGTTAAGGCCATTGACGGCCCAATCTCCTCCAGTTCTGCTCTCGGCGTGCTCGTTCCCGACTTCTTCAATAAGATTTTATAACTTCTCATGTAGATCTTATCATCCAGAGCAGCGAACATCAAGACATGTTCCAAACCAGCTAAATTTATCGCCGTAACTTCTACGCCGTGGAAAAAATCTTAGCAAAGAATAAAATATTGTTTCATAATAAGTAAGATTTAATTTTTTTTCGAATTTAAATTTAATTTTTACCTATTAATAGACTTTTAAGACGTTGATAGTTCTCTTGCTGTTCAAATGCTTCTCCGGTGAAAATTAAGCACGGTTTAATTCCCTCAAAAACTTTAGCCACCTTAAACACAAATAAATAATAATCAAGTTTTACAGCATTAGAGGCAAATAAAAATGGCTTACTTGGAAATCTTTCATTGCTACGTAATCTTCTAGCCCTAATTCTATCATGTCAAGCAAACGGTGGTCATACATGCGACCCATTATCATATTGTGCGGTCGTTTTTTGTTGTGTGTGCCCATCAAAAAGAGCGAAGCATCGTTTTTCTGGGAAAAAAATTCCAGTTTTGAAATGTCTTCGAATGGTAACAAATCGTTGTTTTTCTTCTTGAAAAAAATGGCATGCGGCTTTTTCAGCTGAATCTATGGACTTTGGGATTTAATTAAAAAACTCGGAAACATTTTTAGTTCTTAGTGCGGCTAAATTTACTATATCTTGAAGGCAGTTGAGAACTATTCCACTTGCACTTATTCCGCGTATAAACAATGCTGTCTTGCAGTTCTCTATAACTTTGGATTCTCTGTTTTCAAGGAATCGCTTTCCCCGCTGTGTTTTCGGTTTTCTACAATAAATACAGCATATAAATTATTTTGAAAACCATCACAATTTTCAAGTATCATCATAAACTCATAAAACTTACACAACTCTTCTTATCAACCCCATAGTAAACGCGAATTTGAACTGACAAGCACGTGTGAAAAAATAATATGATGGCGCGTGGTTTGCCGTAACAACACTCCAGGCAGCGCCGTATGGTGTTAAAAGATTCATCACATCACATCGTGGAAAAGAACGAGTACACGCTCTGAAAATGCATCAGCAAAGGTGTAAAGGTTTCAAACCGTAGTCCGAACACAAAACAGCCTTCGTTTGTTGCTCGTCCAATTCAGCAAGTAGAAAGCTTTTAAGGTCAGTCTCGAAAGTACAGAAACAATCGTTGATGAGTTTATTAACGTGTTGAATTTATTCCTATATTTATTTTCTCTTCATTCCAGCACCTTGATGATCGCATTTCTATCGTTAATTTTCATGATTGACCAGAAGTACTCCACGCCGCATTGATTTTCATAGTTCATTGGCAGGGGAAGAACATTCGATTTTCGTTTTGAAAATGATGTTCAAAGAGTCTTGTTTTCATCATCATACTTATTTATCCATGATGTTTTTCAAGCTTGATTACTTTTGTTTGTCAAAACCTTTCTCAACATGTTGGCGTATCGTTCCATACATCCTGGACAACATCTGCAAGGCAATGCAACACACGATGGCGACGTCGAATCTGGATTTGATTTAACTGTGAAAGAAATCTTGCTGTTTTAGTCACGTCTAATTGACTATGCATCATAGAGTAAAGATATCTTTACTCTGTGCTATGCATTGTCCAAGCTATGCAATGGATTATGGATTTCACAAATTTTACGTTGTTGACGCCATTGAAAAACTTGTATGGAGAAAATGTTCAATAAAAAGATAATGGATAAATATTTTAATAAAAAATAATAAATAAATAAAAAATAATAATAATAAAATAATAATATAAAAAAATAATATAAAAATAAAACAAACAAACGGAGACATGTTAGCAAAAATACAAATAGGTATTCAACAAAATTTAATGAGAAAAATGATGTTCGTAATTCGTGAAGTTGAATTCATGTATTTGAACGCATTATTCTGTGCAATATTAAAAGGATCAAAGTATTTTCTAAAAAAATAATCAAGATAAAGAGCTGGGTGTTCATGAATAAAAATGAAGAGTTTACATTGATTTTATTTTGTTTTTATTTGTTTTGAGCTCAAAAAATATTTCAATGGTAGTTGAGGAATAAAAAAATAATTTGTACAAATATTTTGCAACACCAAAGCTGGTGAAACGAAAAATCGAGAGAGCAATGTTTCGTTCAGTCGTCTCTAGATGACGGAAGCGACCAGAGACAGTTTGCAATAGGGAGACCGTGGCGCCATCTATATTTTCAAGTTGCTTTTAATAAGGAATTAAAATTTCTCTGGTGTTTATGCTTTAGAAACGACCCGAATTAACGCTCATGATAGAAATGCAAGACGACGGTATTGTTATATTTATTCACCGTTCAGTATCAACATGTTTTGCACAGTGGGCGATAAATTCGGATCCTTTTTTGGGAGTTACACTAACCCAACACTAACCCAACACTAACCCAACACTAACCCAACACTAACCCAACACTAACCCAACACTAACCCAACACTAACCCAACACTAACCCAACACTAACCCAACACTAACCCAACACTAACCCAACACTAACCCAACACTAACCCAACACTAACCCAACACTAACCCAACACTAACCCAACACTAACCCAACACTAACCCAACACTAACCCAACACTAACCCAACACTAACCCAACACTAACCCAACACTAACCCAACACTAACCCAACACTAACCCAACACTAACCCAACACTAACCCAACACTAACCCAACACTAACCCAACACTAACCCAACACTAACCCAACACTAACCCAACACTAACCCAACACTAACCCAACACTAACCCAACACTAACCCAACACTAACCCAACACTAACCCAACACTAACCCAACACTAACCCAACACTAACCCAACACTAACCCAACACTAACCCAACACTAACCCAACACTAACCCAACACTAACCCAACACTAACCCAACACTAACCCAACACTAACCCAACACTAACCCAACACTAACCCAACACTAACCCAACACTAACCCAACACTAACCCAACACTAACCCAACACTAACCCAACACTAACCCAACACTAACCCAACACTAACCCAACACTAACCCAACACTAACCCAACACTAACCCAACACTAACCCAACACTAACCCAACACTAACCCAACACTAACCCAACACTAACCCAACACTAACCCAACACTAACCCAACACTAACCCAACACTAACCCAACACTAACCCAACACTAACCCAACACTAACCCAACACTAACCCAACACTAACCCAACACTAACCCAACACTAACCCAACACTAACCCAACACTAACCCAACACTAACCCAACACTAACCCAACACTAACCCAACACTAACCCAACACTAACCCAACACTAACCCAACACTAACCCAACACTAACCCAACACTAACCCAACACTAACCCAACACTAACCCAACACTAACCCAACACTAACCCAACACTAACCCAACACTAACCCAACACTAACCCAACACTAACCCAACACTAACCCAACACTAACCCAACACTAACCCAACACTAACCCAACACTAACCCAACACTAACCCAACACTAACCCAACACTAACCCAACACTAACCCAACACTAACCCAACACTAACCCAACACTAACCCAACACTAACCCAACACTAACCCAACACTAACCCAACACTAACCCAACACTAACCCAACACTAACCCAACACTAACCCAACACTAACCCAACACTAACCCAACACTAACCCAACACTAACCCAACACTAACCCAACACTAACCCAACACTAACCCAACACTAACCCAACACTAACCCAACACTAACCCAACACTAACCCAACACTAACCCAACACTAACCCAACACTAACCCAACACTAACCCAACACTAACCCAACACTAACCCAACACTAACCCAACACTAACCCAACACTAACCCAACACTAACCCAACACTAACCCAACACTAACCCAACACTAACCCAACACTAACCCAACACTAACCCAACACTAACCCAACACTAACCCAACACTAACCCAACACTAACCCAACACTAACCCAACACTAACCCAACACTAACCCAACACTAACCCAACACTAACCCAACACTAACCCAACACTAACCCAACACTAACCCAACACTAACCCAACACTAACCCAACACTAACCCAACACTAACCCAACACTAACCCAACACTAACCCAACACTAACCCAACACTAACCCAACACTAACCCAACACTAACCCAACACTAACCCAACACTAACCCAACCTAAGGTAACTCACAAATACAAGCTGAAACTGGACTGAATACCTAAAAAAGTCATCCGAATTTATCGCCCACGCAGAAATAAAAGCTGAAATTGCACTGAATGTCTAAAAAAGCCATCTGAATTTATCGCCCACGCACAAATACAAGCTGAAACTGGACGAAATACCTCAAAAACTCATCCAAATTTATTGCTCATGCAGAAATACAAGCTGAAATTGCACTGAATATCCAGCTGAAATTCTCACTGAAATTCAAACTGAAACTGCTCTGTCGATGTGAAAACGCATCCGAATTTATCGCCCAGACATAAACACAAACTGACGAAACTACACTAACTTGTTGAAACTTAACTGTGTAAATCGAATAAACGTATCCGAATTTATCGCTCATGATCAAAAGTCGCTTCAATCTGATCAATAAATCCGAAAAACATATTCAATTTATAGCAGGTGTGCCAAACCTGTTGAAACCGAGCTGTGTGTAAAATACAAGCTAGGACTATATCGTGTTGCATTGCTTCCATGGGCGATAAATCAGGTACTTTCCAAAGCATAATCACCACTCACAAGTCGGAGGCATTTTAACTCCTAATTAATAGCAATCTGAAATCATAGATGGCGCCACTGTTTTCCTATCGCAAACAGTCTCTGGTCGCTCCTGCCATCTGGAGACGACTGAACGAAATAATACCGCATTGAATACCGCCCAAAAATTACTTATCATCAAACACTGACGATTTACGTAAAACAATGTCTTCGTTTTTACTCGGCGAGAGATTAAGGACAATTTTTTGAACGATGTTTGAACGTTTGGAGCAACTCATTTGAGATTTTATTTTAACTGTATTCTATTTTTTTGTAAATTAAATTTTTGCTCTATTCTCTCGATTTTTGGTTTCGCCAGCTTGTGCGTTGCGGAATATTTGTACAAATTGTTTGTGAATTTTTCAATTATCATTGAAATATTTTTTGTTCATAATTAATAAAAGCAAAATCAGAATAAACTCGTTATGTTTATATTTTATTTAGCTCTTTAAGCATTTCCATCTTCCTTTTAAAATATTCTTTGCTTCTTCCCCGCACTTTTCCTTCTGTTTTGTGAACATATTCAACCACGAACGTCATGTTCGTGATTCAATGACCACGATTCAAATAAATTTATTTCACTTCTATGACAGCAATTTATTCAAAAACATTTAATTAACCGTCAACAATATCCATTTTTGTCTATGGTTTGGCCAAATTTAGCATTAATTTAAAATCACACATTGCAGAACTCCACCTTCTATTTTATTTTAATGTTATTCTTTTTTGTTGCTTTAATTTTGTTATTCTTTTTTGTTGCTTTTATTTTGTTACTCTTTTTTGTTGCTTTTATTTTGTTTTTCATTTTTCTTGTTCTATTTCTTATTTTTCTTCTTATCATTCTTTTGTTTTACACCTCTTTTTGCAAACTGTGGTACAATTTTCTCTAGAATTTTAAAACAAAAATTACACAATCTCAAAACAAGTAAAATAAAACAAATAAAATAAAAAACAGCAAATGCTTCATTGATGACGACATCCACTGCTTCATTGATGATGACATCCACTGCTTCATTGATGACGACATCCAATGCTTCATTGATGGCTTCATTGACGGCTTCATTGACGACCCTAAATTCCACAAGAACAAAATAAAATTAATAATCAACAATAAAACATTAATTTAAATAAATTACCTGTAGAAATCCGAATCGACCACCAGCTCAAACACAAACGCAAGCTAGTTTAACACAAATTAGCATTACTCGAGCTGAGTTCTTTTTGCGCCACTGTGTGAAGCCAAGTGTAATCACCTTTTCAACATTACTCTTCCATTTGGGTAATTCACAGCATGTCCCTCGTTTGAGTTCTATTGCTGATACCCGTGAAAATCACTTGACCGCGCATAAAAGACGATAGTGAGTGGTGGCTAACAATGCTCGGCTGCATATAGCGAGGTATAGCGCCTTGGTCTTGCCTATCACATATCAATTTACGCGCAGCGGTAGCGCCTTTTACTGTAGGACCAACTACCAACTTCTTTGGAAGCGCCTTTTATCTTAGGACCAACTTCCCCGGAAGCACCTTTTATCTTAGGATCAACTTCCCCGGAAGCACCTTTTATCTTAGGATCAACTTCCTCCCAGACTCAATGCCAAACTGTGAAAAACATCATTACTTGCAATTTGTGGGATCCATCCATTGCTGTCAAAAGAAACAAAAAAATAAAATTAATAACCAACAATAAATAAAACATTAATTTAAATAAATTACCTGTAGAAATCTGCGTAGTGGTAAAATCCTTTTTCATCAGCAAACGCAAGCTAGTTTAACACAAATTAGCATTACTCGAGCTGAGTTCTTTTTGCGCCACTGTGTGAAGCCAAGTGTAATCACCTTTTCAACATTACTCTTCCATTTGGGTAATTCTTAGCATGTCCCTTGTTTGAGTTCTATTGCTGCTACCCGTGAAAATCACTTGACCGTGGCCGCGGAAGCGCCTTTTACTTTAGGACCAACTTCCCTGGAAGCGCCTTTCATCTTAGGACCAACTTCCTCCCAGACTCAATGCCAAAATGTAAAAAACATCATTATTTGTTCCTTTTTCCTTAATGAGCGTAATGACCAAGACGGGTTCCGAAACCAAAGATAATCACCTTTTTTTGAACCACTTTGCCCATTGGTCAAATGCCAATTCCTCACGAGTTGCCAGTTCGTGTTGGTCAAATGCCAATTCGTGAAAATCATTAAAATTCATTGAAAATCATTTCCCGGTTGGCGTGTCCCTCCCCTGGGACGTGTCCCCCCCCTGGGACTACTTGACTTAGTCAAATATGCCTGTAAGTGTGTGGTCACTTTTACCCGGTCTACGGAAGGTCCTTCTAGGCAGGACCGTCCTCCCAGTCTATTGATCACCAGCTCAAGCACAAACGCAAGCTAGTTTAACACAAATTAGCATTACTCGAGCTGAGTTCTTTTTGCGCCAACGTGTGAAGCCAAGTGTAATCACCTTTTCAACATTATTCTTCCATTTGGGTAATTCACAGCATGTCCCTCGTTTGAGTTCTATTGCTGATACCCGTGAAAATCACTTGACCGCGCATAAAAGACGATAGTGAGTGGTGGCTAACAATGCTCGGCTGCATATAGCGAGGTATAGCGCCTTGGTCTTGCCTATCACATATCAATTTACGCGCAGCGATAGCGCCTTTTACTGTAGGACCAACTACCAACTTCTTTGGAAGCGCCTTTTATCTTAGGACCAACTTCCCCGGAAGCACCTTTTATCTTAGGATCAACTTCCTCCCAGACTCAATGCCAAACTGTGAAAAACATCATTACTTGCAATTTGCGGGATCCATCCATTGCTTTTTACGCCACTGTTCGAAGCCAAGTGTAATCACCTTTTCAACATTACTCTTCCATTTGGGTAATTCACAGCATGTTCCTCGTTTGAGTTCTATTGCTGCTACCCGTGAAAATCACTTGACCGTGCACGCCACACGTGTAAGTTTGGCAAGCGGAAGCGCCTTTTACTTTAGGACCAACTTCCCTGGAAGCGCCTTTCATCTTAGGACCAACTTCCTCCCAGACTCAATGCCAAAAGGTGAAAAACATCATTACTTGCAATTTGCGGGATCCATCCATTGCTGCCGAAAGAAACAAGAAAAAATAAAATTAATAACCAACAATAAATAAAACATTAATTTCAATAAATTACCTGTAGAAATCTGCGTAGTGGTAAAATTCTTTTTCGTCACAAACGCAAGCTAGTTTAACACAAATTAGCATTACTCGAGCTGAGTTCTTTTTGAGCCAATGTGTGAAACCAAGTGTAATCACCTTTTCAACATTACTCTTCCATTTGGGTAATTCTTAGCATGTCCCTCGTTTGAGTTCTATTGCTGATACCCGTGAAAATCACTTGACCGCGCATAAAAGACGATAGTGAGTGGTGGCTAACAATGCTCGGCTGCATATAGCGAAGTATAGCGCCTTGGTCTTGCCTATCACATATCAATTTACGCGCAGCGGTAGTGCCTTTTACTGTAGGACCAACTACCAACTTCTTTGGAAGCGCCTTTTATCTTAGGACCAACTTCCCCGGAAGCACCTTTTATCTTAGGATCAACTTCCTCCCAGACTCAATGCCAAACTGTGAAAAACATCATTACTTGCAATTTGTGGGATCCATCCATTGCTGTCAAAAGAAACAAAAAATTAAAATTAATAACCAACAATAAATAAAACATTAATTTAAATAAATTACCTGTAGAAATCTGCGTAGTAGTAAAATCCTTTTTCATCAGCAAACGCAAGCTAGTTTAACACAAATTAGCATTACTCGAGCTGAGTTCTTTTTGCGCCACTGTGTGAAGCCAAGTGTAATCACCTTTTCAACATTACTCTTCCATTTGGGTAATTCTTAGCATGTCCCTCGTTTGAGTTCTATTGCTGATACCCGTGAAAATCACTTGACCGTGCACGCCACACGTGTTAGTTTGGCAGAAGCGGTAGCGCCTTTTACTGTAGGACCAACTACCAACTTCTTTGGAAGCGCCTTTTATCTTAGGACCAACTTCCCCGGAAGCACCTTTTATCTTAGGATCAACTTCCCCGGAAGCACCTTTTATCTTAGGATCAACTTCCTCTCAGACTCAATGCCAAACTGTGAAAAACATCATTACTTGCAATTTGTGGGTCCCATCCATTGCTGTCAAAAGAAACAAAAAATAAAATTAATAACCAACAATAAATAAAACATTAATTTAAATAATTTACCTGCAGAAATCTGCGTAGTGGTAAAATCCTTTTTCATCAGCAAACGCAAGCTAGTTTAACACAAATTAGCATTACTCGAGCTGAGTTCTTTTTGCGCCACTGCGTGAAGCCAAGTGTAATCACTTTTTCAACATTACTCTTCCATTTGGGTAATTCACAGCATGTCCCTCGTTTGAGTTCTATTGCTGATACCCGTGAAAATCACTTGACCGCGCATAAAAGACGATAGTGAGTGGTGGCTAACAATGCTCGGCTGCATATAGCGAAGTATAGCGCCTTGGTCTTGCCTATCACATATCAATTTACGCGCAGCGGTAGCGCCTTTTACTGTAGGACCAACTACCAACTTCTTTGGAAGCGCCTTTTATCTTAGGACCAACTTCCCCGGAAGCACCTTTTATCTTAGGATCAACTTCCTCCCAGACTCAATGCCAAACTGTGAAAAACATCATTACTTGCAATTTGTGGGATCCATCCATTGCTGTCAAAAGAAACAAAAAAATAAAATTAATAACCAACAATAAATAAAACATTAATTTAAATAAATTACCTGTAGAAATCTGCGTAGTGGTAAAATCCTTTTTCACCAGCAAACGCAAGCTAGTTTAACACAAATTAGCATTACTCGAGCTGAGTTCTTTTTGCGCCACTGTGTGAAGCCAAGTGTAATCACCTTTTCAACATTACTCTTCCATTTGGGTAATTCACAGCATGTCCCTCGTTTGAGTTCTACTGCTGATACCCGTGAAAATCACTTGACCGCGCATAAAAGACGATAGTGAGTGGTGGCTAACAATGCTCGGCTGCATATAGCGAGGTATAGCGCCTTGGTCTTGCCTATCACATATCAATTTACGCGCAGCGGTAGCGCCTTTTACTGTAGGACCAACTACCAACTTCTTTGGAAGCGCCTTTTATCTTAGGACCAACTTCCCTGGAAGCACCTTTTATCTTAGGATCAACTTCCCCGGAAGCACCTTTTATCTTAGGATCAACTTCCTCCCAGACTCAATGCCAAACTGTGAAAAACATCATTACTTGCAATTTGTGGGATCCATCCATTGCTGTCAAAAGAAACAAAAAAATAAAATTAATAACCAACAATAAATAAAACATTAATTTAAATAAATTACCTGTAGAAATCTGCGTAGTGGTAAAATCCTTTTTCACCAGCAAACGCAAGCTAGTTTAACACAAATTAGCATTACTCGAGCTGAGTTCTTTTTGCGCCACTGTGTGAAGCCAAGTGTAATCACCTTTTCAACATTACTCTTCCATTTGGGTAATTCACAGCATGTCCCTCGTTTGAGTTCTACTGCTGATACCCGTGAAAATCACTTGACCGCGCATAAAAGACGATAGTGAGTGGTGGCTAACAATGCTCGGCTGCATATAGCGAGGTATAGCGCCTTGGTCTTGCCTATCACATATCAATTTACGCGCAGCGGTAGCGCCTTTTACTGTAGGACCAACTACCAACTTCTTTGGAAGCGCCTTTTATCTTAGGACCAACTTCCCCGGAAGCACCTTTTATCTTAGGATCAACTTCCTCCCAGACTCAATGCCAAACTGTGAAAAACATCATTACTTGCAATTTGTGGGATCCATCCATTGCTGTCAAAAGAAACAAAAAAATAAAATTAATAACCAACAATAAATAAAACATTAATTTAAATAAATTACCTGTAGAAATCTGCGTAGTGGTAAAATCCTTTTTCACCAGCAAACGCAAGCTAGTTTAACACAAATTAGCATTACTCGAGCTGAGTTCTTTTTGCGCCACTGTGTGAAGCCAAGTGTAATCACCTTTTCAACATTACTCTTCCATTTGGGTAATTCACAGCATGTCCCTCGTTTGAGTTCTACTGCTGATACCCGTGAAAATCACTTGACCGCGCATAAAAGACGATAGTGAGTGGTGGCTAACAATGCTCGGCTGCATATAGCGAGGTATAGCGCCTTGGTCTTGCCTATCACATATCAATTTACGCGCAGCGGTAGCGCCTTTTACTGTAGGACCAACTACCAACTTCTTTGGAAGCGCCTTTTATCTTAGGACCAACTTCCCTGGAAGCACCTTTTATCTTAGGATCAACTTCCCCGGAAGCACCTTTTATCTTAGGATCAACTTCCTCCCAGACTCAATGCCAAACTGTGAAAAACATCATTACTTGCAATTTGTGGGATCCATCCATTGCTGTCAAAAGAAACAAAAAAATAAAATTAATAACCAACAATAAATAAAACATTAATTTAAATAAATTACCTGTAGAAATCTGCGTAGTGGTAAAATCCTTTTTCATCAGCAAACGCAAGCTAGTTTAACACAAATTAGCATTACTCGAGCTGAGTTCTTTTTGCGCCACTGTGTGAAGCCAAGTGTAATCACCTTTTCAACATTACTCTTCCATTTGGGTAATTCTTAGCATGTCCCTTGTTTGAGTTCTATTGCTGCTACCCGTGAAAATCACTTGACCGTGGCCGCGGAAGCGCCTTTTACTTTAGGACCAACTTCCCTGGAAGCGCCTTTCATCTTAGGACCAACTTCCTCCCAGACTCAATGCCAAAATGTAAAAAACATCATTATTTGTTCCTTTTTCCTTAATGAGCGTAATGACCAAGACGGGTTCCGAAACCAAAGATAATCACCTTTTTTTGAACCACTTTGCCCATTGGTCAAATGCCAATTCCTCACGAGTTGCCAGTTCGTGTTGGTCAAATGCCAATTCGTGAAAATCATTAAAATTCATTGAAAATCATTTCCCGGTTGGCGTGTCCCTCCCCTGGGACGTGTCCCCCCCCTGGGACTACTTGACTTAGTCAAATATGCCTGTAAGTGTGTGGTCACTTTTACCCGGTCTACGGAAGGTCCTTCTAGGCAGGACCGTCCTCCCAGTCTATTGATCACCAGCTCAAGCACAAACGCAAGCTAGTTTAACACAAATTAGCATTACTCGAGCTGAGTTCTTTTTGCGCCAACGTGTGAAGCCAAGTGTAATCACCTTTTCAACATTATTCTTCCATTTGGGTAATTCACAGCGTGTCCCTCGTTTGAGTTCTATTGCTGATACCCGTGAAAATCACTTGACTGCGCATAAAAGACGATAGTGAGTGGTGGCTAACAATGCTCGGCTGCATATAGCGAGGTATAGCGCCTTGGTCTTGCCTATCACATATCAATTTACGCGCAGCGATAGCGCCTTTTACTGTAGGACCAACTACCAACTTCTTTGGAAGCGCCTTTTATCTTAGGACCAACTTCCCCGGAAGCACCTTTTATCTTAGGATCAACTTCCTCCCAGACTCAATGCCAAACTGTGAAAAACATCATTACTTGCAATTTGCGGGATCCATCCATTGCTTTTTACGCCACTGTTCGAAGCCAAGTGTAATCACCTTTTCAACATTACTCTTCCATTTGGGTAATTCACAGCATGTTCCTCGTTTGAGTTCTATTGCTGCTACCCGTGAAAATCACTTGACCGTGCACGCCACACGTGTTAGTTTGGCAGAAGCGGTAGCGCCTTTTACTGTAGGACCAACTACCAACTTCTTTGGAAGCGCCTTTTATCTTAGGACCAACTTCCCCGGAAGCACCTTTTATCTTAGGATCAACTTCCCCGGAAGCACCTTTTATCTTAGGATCAACTTCCTCTCAGACTCAATGCCAAACTGTGAAAAACATCATTACTTGCAATTTGTGGGTCCCATCCATTGCTGTCAAAAAAAACAAAAAATAAAATTAATAACCAACAATAAATAAAACATTAATTTAAATAAATTACCTGTAGAAATCTGCGTAGTGGTAAAATCCTTTTTCATCAGCAAACGCAAGCTAGTTTAACACAAATTAGCATTACTCGAGCTGAGTTCTTTTTGCGCCACTGTGTGAAGCCAAGTGTAATCACCTTTTCAACATTACTCTTCCATTTGGGTAATTCACAGCATGTCCCTCGTTTGAGTTCTATTGCTGATACCCGTGAAAATCACTTGACCGCGCATAAAAGACGATAGTGAGTGGTGGCTAACAATGCTCGGCTGCATATAGCGAAGTATAGCGCCTTGGTCTTGCCTATCACATATCAATTTACGCGCAGCGGTAGCGCCTTTTACTGTAGGACCAACTACCAACTTCTTTGGAAGCGCCTTTTATCTTAGGACCAACTTCCCCGGAAGCACCTTTTATCTTAGGATCAACTTCCTCCCAGACTCAATGCCAAACTGTGAAAAACATCATTGCTTGCAATTTGCGGATCCCATCCATTGTTGTCGAAAGAAACAAGAAAAAATAAACATTATCAATTTAAACAAATTACTTTTAGAAATCTGCAACTTCACGCGACGTGTTGCACAAAAGCCAAAATCCATGGAATGAGGCAGCAAGCGGTCGACCATTGGGTTTATGTGCTCTTTTGCATATTGCGTATCGAGTTCGTGTTTCCAGGTCGTCACTTGGAGACACGAATTCGATCAAAGACTTGCAAAACCTTTATTCTTCTAACTTTTGCAGACATTACATACACAAATCAGTCTCCAAACGGCAGCAATTAATTTCCCTGAAAAAAAGAAAAATAACAAACGAACAAACAACTTATTAATGGCAAAACATCCACGGTGTAATGCCATGCAAATAACATTACATGTCCTAATCGTGTTTCTTTTTACATACTCATGGTATAACATTAAGCCAGTATGAAACATACTTCTTCTGAAAAACATTGCAGATATAAATCGACCTGCAAAAAGAAAAAATCGTGACGCGCGCTTGAAAACTTTTCATGCCCCAACCCCAACTATTAAAATTCAATTGAAAACATTTCTGCATTCCTTCCATCCAAGTGTGACACATCAAATCATTAAATTGAGCCTGTAGGAAAAATAATTAAATTTCTTTTCAAATTTTAGTAATCAACAAGTATTTCTTAATTCGTATTCACAGAAATGTTTCTAATTTACCAAGTTGGTTGCCAATGGTTGCTGCTGTTCTAGGCCATTACGTCACGTTTTGCTGCTCTTCTTCCTACAATGCAGTCTCGTTCTTATTTCCTGTCTTACGATCGGACTTACAACCAGTAGTTACGTCACTTCCGGGTAACGAATCGTAATACCGCTGGAAAGAGAAAAAAATAAAAATAAATAAACCAACAATTTATTAATGTCAAATTAAAAACATTTGAGAAAAATTGTGACAAGTATGGCCGTGCAGGAACTCTACATAAAGAAAGGACGCCTCAAATCTGTAGAAAAAATAAATTTCTTTTGCAATTTTAGTATTCATAAGCCTATCGTATTTCACATTTAATTCAAAGCGAAATTTATTTACCCAAGTGTGTGTGCTGATGAACACACTCAGCCGCCATTTGTTCGAATTACTAAGTTTCTTGAAAATTAAAAATTAAAAATACCAAAATTCATTAAGGAATTTCCTAAAATATTGATAAATTTAAAAGTGAACTTACCAATCTACATTTTGAAGCTCAGGAAACTTTATTCCTCATCAAGGCGAGGAGAGATTCGATTTCACCGTGGTCCGCCTTCTGTTAGAAAAAAAAAACTAAAAATGCCAAAAATAGTTAAAAATCTTAATTGTAAAACAAACTCAAATTTCCACCTCGAACCGAGTAGATGGCTAAAGATTAATTCTAAATATACCACCCGGTTGCCATTGTCATCGTCATCGCGTCAGACTACATACTGTTCTACTTCCCACAATGCAATCTGATTCTTACCTGCGGTGGCTGTGATTGGCTCAGAACTAAGCCACTTCTCTGCAATCCGCATGTGCATGATCTTTCCCATCAAGACTAGGATATTATGAATTTGATATTATTATTATTATTATTACTAACCCCAAGTACCATGTTTGAATTCAGGCATCGTTTACTGTGCTTTTCAAAAATATTAAAATATGGCTGATTCATTAAATTATTTCCAATATTTTTGTTAAATTTGGAAAATATACTTACACATTTTGAACATCTAGGGACTTCATTTCCCATCTTGAAGTTGTGGATGGCTCAGAATCAAATCTCTAAAAATGGCGCTGAGATTTATTTTCAACGTGGTCTGCTTTCTGTTTTAAAAAAAAAAGAAATTTCATAATTTTATGAGAAAAATTGGGAATTTTACGAGAAAAATTGGGAATTTTACGAGAAAAATTGGGAATTTTACGAGAAAAATTGGGAATTTTACGAGAAAAATTGGGAATTTTACGAGAAAAATTTGGAATTTTACGAGAAAAATTGGGAATTTTACGAGAAAAATTGGGAATTTTACGAGAAAAATTGGGAATTTTACGAGAAAAATTGGGAATTTTACGAGAAAAATTGGGAATTTTACGAGAAAAATTGGGAATTTTACGACAAAAATTGGGAATTTTACGAGAAAAATTGGGAATTTTACGACAAAAATTGGGAATTTTACGACAAAAATTGGGAATTTTACGACAAAAATTGGGAATTTTACGACAAAAATTGGGAATTTTACGACAAAAATTGGGAATTTTACGACAAAAATTGGGAATTTTACGACAAAAATTGGGAATTTTACGACAAAAATTGGGAATTTTACGACAAAAATTGGGAATTTTACGACAAAAATTGGGAATTTTACGACAAAAATTGGGAATTTTACGACAAAAATTGGGAATTTTACGACAAAAATTGGGAATTTTACGACAAAAATTGGGAATTTTACGAGAAAAATTGGGAATTTTACGAGAAAAATTGGGAATTTTACGAGAAAAATTGGGAATTTTACGAGAAAAATTGGGAATTTTACGACAAAAATTGGGAATTTTACGAGAAAAATTGGGAATTTTACGAGAAAAATTGGGAATTTTACGAGAAAAATTGGGAATTTTACGAGAAAAATTGGGAATTTTACGAGAAAAATTGGGAATCTCACGAGAAAAATTGGGAATCTCACGAGAAAAATTGGGAATCTCACGAGAAAAATTGGGAAATTCACGAGAAAAATTGGGAATTTCACGAGAAAAATTGGGAATTTCACGAGAAAAATTGGGAATTTTACGAGAAAAATTGGGAATTTTACGACAAAAATTGGGAATTTTACGACAAAAATTGGGAATTTTACGACAAAAATTGGGAATTTTACGACAAAAATTGGGAATTTTACGACAAAAATTGGGAATTTTACGACAAAAATTGGGAATTTTACGACAAAAATTGGGAATTTTACGACAAAAATTGGGAATTTTACGACAAAAATTGGGAATTTTACGACAAAAATTGGGAATTTTACGAGAAAAATTGGGAATTTTACGAGAAAAATTGGGAATTTTACGAGAAAAATTGGGAATTTTACGAGAAAAATTGGGAATCTCACGAGAAAAATTGGGAATCTCACGAGAAAAATTGGGAATCTCACGAGAAAAATTGGGAATCTCACGAGAAAAATTGGGAATCTCACGAGAAAAATTGGGAATCTCACGAGAAAAATTGGGAAATTCACGAGAAAAATTGGGAATTTCACGAGAAAAATTGGGAAATTCACGAGAAAAATTGGGAATTTCACGAGAAAAATTGGGAATTTCACGAGAAAAATTGGGAATTTCACGAGAAAAATTGGGAATTTCACGAGAAAAATTGGGAATTTCACGAGAAAAATTGGGAATTTTACGAGAAAAATTGGGAATTTTACGAGAAAAATTGGGAATTTTACGAGAAAAATTGGGAATTTTACGAGAAAAATTGGGAATTTTACGAGAAAAATTGGGAATTTTACGAGAAAAATTGGGAATTTTACGAGAAAAATTGGGAATTTTACGAGAAAAATTGGGAATTTTACGAAAAAATTGGGAATTTTACGAAAAAATTGGGAATTTTACGAAAAAATTGGGAATTTTACGAGAAAAAATTGGGAATTTTACGAGAAAAATTGGGAATTTTACGAGAAAAATTGGGAATCTCACGAGAAAAATTGGGAATCTCACGAGAAAAATTGGGAATCTCACGAGAAAAATTGGGAATCTCACGAGAAAAATTGGGAAATTCACGAGAAAAATTGGGAAATTCACGAGAAAAATTGGGAAATTCACGAGAAAAATTGGGAATTTCACGAGAAAAATTGGGAATTTCACGAGAAAAATTGGGAATTTCACGAGAAAAATTGGGAATTTTACGAGAAAAATTGGGAATTTCACGAGAAAAATTGGGAATTTCACGAGAAAAATTGGGAATTTCACGAGAAAAATTGGGAATTTCACGAGAAAAATTGGGAATTTCACGAGAAAAATTGGGAATTTCACGAGAAAAATTGGGAATTTCACGAGAAAAATTGGGAATTTCACGAGAAAAATTGGGAATTTTACGAGAAAAATTGGGAATTTTACGAGAAAAATTGGGAATTTTACGAGAAAAATTGGGAATTTTACGAGAAAAATTGGGAATTTTACAAGAAAAATTGGGAATTTTTCTTGCAATTCTAATCTGGCTGTGAGTTTCGGTTGAATAAAATTTTTTTAAAAAATCAATCTTTCAATTTTTTTCGATTTTAATCATTTTTTCGTGTTTTTACGCAGATTAAACCTGATATTAAATGATTTCTACACAGACTGAGCCCTATTATTACACGATTTAACACTGTTTAACCCCGATAATACACGTTTTACGTTGTCAGACGACAGTTGTCAGTTAACACTACTATAGATGCTTCACAGCATCAAAATTAACAAATATCGCATATGATGTTTTTACTTTTAATATTTTTTTTGGTTTAACTTTGAAAAAGTTTACTTTAAAATAATGTGAAACTATTGTTAAAGGTATCGTACTGCCTCATTTAAACGCCCGGGTTCATTCAAATGCCGGGCCCGAATAAAAGCCGGGGCTTCGGCGGCGTTTATTGCACCGCGCGCCGCCCCGAACCGACTTTACCTGAGGGGGTCGGCCCAAAAAAAAACTAAACGCCCGGGCGTTTAAATGAGGCAGTACGGTATTTCAAAACTTTACAAAATATTTTTAATAACTTATTCTAAAAACGTGTGAACTCATGTAAAATTCGGATAGAATAATGCAAAAACGTCTAAAATCGGGTTCAAAGCGTGTAAAATCGTGCTACATCGAGTTCAAACAGTATAATGCGCAAAAACATAACAAATTGATTGAAATCGAAAAAAAAATCGATAAAACTGTAAGACGTATTAAAAACGGGAGGACACAACGTTAAACCAGTTGGAAAAAATAAATTTCTTTTGAAAATTTATTATTCATATTTAATATTCATATTCATATTCACATTTAATTTGAGGCAAAATTTATTCACCCAAGTATATGTGCTCATGAACAGACTCGTTCGAATTCAGCAAGTTTCGTAAAAATTAAAAATACCGAAATTCATTAAATTATTTCCTAAAAACCTAAATAACACACGTTTTAAAATCTCTCTACAGTCCTTCCAACCAAGTATCGCCGTGCAGGATCACTACATAAAGAAGGGGCGCCTCAAATCTTTACAATAAGCTTGTAGAAAAAATAAATCTCTTTTAAAATTTTAATATTCAACCAGCATATCTTAATTCGTATTGAATTTGAGACGGAATTTACCTCAATTTATAAAGTGATTAAGTTGTAAATAATGAATTTTTTAAGATTTACTTACACAAGTGTATGTTTGTGCATTTCCTCGTCAAACATGATGTCGACAAAGGCCAATTGTGGTGTCATTATTGCGGCTGTATAATTGGATATTTAATCTGAAATAAAAAGGAAAGCAAATTAAATACATAATTTACACAAAAATATTTAAAATAATAAATTTTCAAAGAAAAATATATATTTTTATTAATATTTTTCTTATTTTTACTTTTCTCCCCCATTATTCATATAAAATTCCAAATTGTTCTTGCAATTCTAATCGGGCTGGAAGTTTTACTTGTAGGTGAATAAAAGTTTTCAAAAAATCAATTTTTTAATTTTTTTCGTGCTTTTACAACTGTTTAACCTCAATAACACGCGTTTTTAAACTTTTTACGTTGTCAGACGACAGCTGTCAGTTAACACTAGATGCTTCACTGCATCACAAATTACAAATACCGCATATGATGTTTTTACTCTTAATATTTTTTTTTTGATTTAACTTTGAAAAAGTTTACTTTAAAATAATGTGAAACTATTGTTAAAGGTATTTCAATACTTTTCAAGAATTTTTTAATAAATTATTATAAAAACGTGTGAACTCATGTAAAATTCGGATAGAATAAAAATCGTGCTATACCAAGTTCAAACAGATAAAATAAAATCGTGCTATATCGGGTTCAAACAGTGTAAGAATGCTCAAAAACATGACAAAATGATTAAAGTCGAAAGAAAAAAATCGAAAAAATTTATTATAAACGGGAGGACACCACATTAAACTATAGTTCGCGCACAGTATCTTGATGCTAAATTCGTACTGCGCATCCCATTCTGCGCAGACGATTTTCTAATTCCAGAAGTTATTTAGCAGTGTTAAGCCTAATATTAGGCCTAATAATGCTAAAATAAAGTAAATAAAAACAATAAACTCATATTTAAAAGTAATTTACAACTTAGTACCAAAATATTTTTGTTTATTTACCTTGTTTTCGCATCATTAGGCCTAATATACTGCAATGTAACTGGAAATAGAAAATCGTCTGCGCAGTATGCCGCGTACGAATTTAGCATCAAGATACCGTGCACGAACTGTAGTAGAGAAAAACAAATTTCTTTGTAAATTTAATATTCATAAGCAATATCTTAATTCATATTTAATTTGAGGCGAAATTTATTCATCAAGTTTCGATTAAAATCGAAAAAAAAATCGATAAAACTTTAAACCAGTTGGAAAAAATAAATTTCTTTTGAAAATTTATTATTCATAAGTAATATCTGAGGCAAAATTTATTTACCCAAGTATAATTTGAAGCTCAGAAAATCTGATTTCTCATCAAGGCGGAGTGGATGGCTCCGAATCGAGTTGTTAATAATGGCGGCGAGATTCGATTTCAGCGTGGGCCTTCTGTTCAAAAAAAAAAAACGAAATATGTCAAAATTCGTTAAATTATTCCGCAGTTTTTAAACTATTTTGAAACATTTACAATCTTAAAAATAATTTAAGATAAACTAACTCAAATTCCCACCTCGAAACGATTGGATGGCTGAAGATTCATTCTAAATGTGCGGGCCAATGGTTGCTGCTGTCGTATACATCGCGTCAGAACACATACTGTCCTCCTTCCCACAATGCAATCTGATTCTTACTGCGCATGTGCGTGGATTTCTCCCAATTCAAACCCCAATTCAAATTGTTTGAATTCAACCATTTTTTACAATGCCTTTTATAAAAATTAAAAATATTACTGATTTCTTAAATCATTTCCTAAAATGTTGTTAAATTTGAAAAGAGTACTTACCAAAGGATGTTTTGAAGCCCAGGTTGTCAGGAAACCTTATTTTCCATCAAGGCGTATGCTTCGGATTGAGTTGTTAACAATGGTGGCAGATTGATTTCAGCGTGGGCCTTCTGTTCAAAAAAAAAACGAAATATGTCAAAATTCGTTAAATTATTCCGCTGTTTTTAAACTATTCTGAAACATTTACAATCTTAAAAATAATTTAAGATAAACTAACTCAACTTCCCACCTCGAAACGATTGGATGGCTGAAGATTAAATCTAAATATACAGGCCAATGGTTGGAGTTGGAGCCATCGCGTCAGATCATGTCGTGTTGTATTGCTCTTCTGCAGTCTGGTTCTTACGGCGCATGTGCGTGACCTACTTCGAGGCTAAGTTAGAATATTATTTCCTTTATATTATTATTACGACTACGAGCCACTACTGCGCATGTCAGTGACCTTATCCAACACTTGTCTGCTGCCACTGCCAGGCCAGATGCCCTTTTCCTGGCTCTGGCTCTGTCTCTCATCAGTGTGCTCGTTTCAAGCTACCCAATTTTCTTCGCTGCATTGCATGTCACTCGTTGCAGGTCTTGGCAGCTCTTTAAACAGCTTCCAGGCTCTGTTTTGTTTATCTCACCAAACAAACCGCAATCTACCACTTTTCTACTCCCGTTTACCACGATTTATTTCATCTTTTTTGTTTATACATGACACAATACTGACAACATATTAATATTTTATTTACATGTCACAAATCCAAACGTGATTCCATGTTTCTTACTACATGACATTTACAAATTACCGTATTTTCATGGCGCTACAGTGCGGACGTTAACAAACATTAATATGGAAACTACGAGCCTCTTTGGTTTCACCTTATGACGTTAAAAATATACATAATATATAGTCCGTAAACCGTTCGAACAGCTGTACAAAACAAATAGTTCTACATCTTGTCAGAAGATATATGAAAATTCGTATAACTTAGAATATCGACTTTTGATCTTGGCAGTGGAGATGGCTGAACGAATAGAAGCAAAAGCCAATCGAGCGAGTCGAATTACACGTTTGTTTCTCGTTCATTTTTCACGGGTTGGTTTAAAACTTCTAGAACGGACAATGCGTTGTTTACTCCTCGGAACCCGATCAGACTTGGATTTCGGACGAGAGTGTACGCCACGAACCACCTGGTGCGAGCTACCTGCTTTTTCCTGCTCACTTTCGTATCTGTTGACAGAAAACAAAACATCCAGTGTTGAAGATTAATTAGTAGCTAATTTATACTCACGCAATAGCGCTTCTAGTTATCGTGGTTGTGCGAGTTAGTCGATGGTGCGTGATTCCAATTGGTCAGTAGATGGACAAATGTGAGAACGATTGGATTTGACTGCAAAGCTTCCAAATGCAGTAAACTCGAATAAGCTCTGAAACCTTCAAAGAAATGGAGGAAAATGATGTTACAAATATTAAATGGTCAAGAAATATTCATACCTGCGTCTCTTTTTTCAAACATTCTTGGAAATATGCTTTTGTCGAGCCGCGGCACGAACAATATTCCCATAACACTTCCCATCAAAATTCTTTTGATGCACGAAAATACTCCAGTAAAGATGTTAAAAAAAAACACAAAGTACGACAAGATAAAGAATCCTCTCCTAAAAATGAACAAATCATTTTATTTTAATAATTTATTTCATTTAATATTACTTTTGAGAACACAGACCTGTTATCCAGAGCTAATGTCTTGCCCTGATCCACCAGGAAGAAAAATCTTATCATTAAATATTGAGTTAATTGTATCAGGATTAAAGCAATTACAATTGGCCTAAAAATAATTCAATTCAATTCAATTCAATGCAACCAGAATCAATCAACTAACCCTATAAATTCGCAAAGCTTGATCACGGTGCTCCAAAATGCAAACTGAATTGGCAGCACGATAATCTCGACGAGCAAAATAAAAACCACATTCAGTACAAATAATTGTATAGTAAATCCTAAAAAGTATTATGGCATACTTAATAATTGGCACTTTAATGCAACGATATGCAAAAACCTGCTATAAGATAAGCTACTTGGTATCCTCCATATTGGATAGCTGATTTCTTGAAGAAAACGTGCAGAAAAATAGAAATTTTAATTTTATTTGACAACACCAGAATGAAATGAAAATAGGAATTACCACGAGAGTAATGTTAGAGGCATCTTTCGCTCTTATATTCAAGCAGATTTTGAATGTGGGCAATAAATGCGAATACTCGTATATTGAATCAACAGTGGAGTTTTAGCTATTTTACTCGTGTTTGATGATTTCGGATACATTTTGTGGATTTGCAGTTGAGTTTCAACAAGTTTTGCACTCGGGCCATAAATTCGGATACGGTTTTTGGATTTTCAATTGTTTTAACAAGTTTTTCGACCACGTTTTTTTGGACCCAGTTTAGTTTTAAACATAGGTTTTGTGCGTAGGAAATAAATTCTTATTCGTTTTTTGGATCTCTATTTCAGACTCAATCGGTTTTCACGAGGGCATTAAATTCGGATACGTTTTTTGGACTCACAGCTTAGATTCAAACAGATTTTGAATGTGGGCAATAAATTCGGATACGTTTTTGGGATCTACTGTGCAGATTTCGTAGATTTTATTAGTGATACAGTGTGTACTTTTCAGAGCGCATGTAACTGGGGTACAAATTGCGGCCGTTCCCCGTACCGATGTGATAATTGCAAGCGGTGGTACGTAATATCCGTACCGGTAAATATTGTAAATCCAAACGGGTTACTCTAGTACTTATTCAAATATCTTTTATTAGGTTAATCGATTGCAATTATGGTCCATTTGTCTACTGACTTGCCGATAGTTATTAGCACAGTTCCGTATCGTTGTCACGCTCGTTGTTGGGAAACGAAAAGCTTTAGAAGCAGCTCTGTAAACGTAAACGATAAATCGAAACTGTTATTATCAGCAGTTCAAATTCAAAATTTTGCACCTAAATGACAAATCGAGGTATGTTTTTTTATTTAATTTTTTTTATCAACAGTTCAGTTCAACATTTTGTATGTGGACGATGTAATACACTTTTAATAGTTGTCTTTCTCATTTAATTCACTCTAAAATACACATCGAACAAAAAAATAAAAATAAATCTCATAATAAATGTGCTTTATTTACAATAACAATTTTTCAATCGAGACTAATTTTACAATCAAATAAACCAATATGTATTGGAAAAGACGGAATTGCCCCATTTTAGCCGAAAATTGTATTTTCAAGCAAAATAAAATACCATTCAAAAGCGGAAAAAAAATGACAATTATATGACATACTTTTAATATTTTATTTTTCATTTAACTCACTCGAAAATTAACACAAAAAACAAAAAAGTAAAAATAAATCTCATAATAAACATGCTTTTTTCACAATAATAATTTGTTCATTTACAACCAGCTCCACAAAAAAGCGTCAACATTTTTACAAAACCACGATTGTACAATTAAAATCAAATGTTTCGATTCCGTAATAAAAATACAAAGTGACACTCTCAATTAGGGTCGTTCACGAGTGCGATATATCGCGCCGCGATTTTATTATTTCCAAAATCGCACGGCGGTTTTTATAAAAAAAAACCGCAACACGATTAACCGCAAACCGCAGAAAATCGCAGAAAATCTGCAAATTTCATATAATTTAATTTTAAAAAATTTAAAAAAATAATTTAATTTTTAATTTTTTCTTCTTGGAGTTTTGAAAGTTTATTTTCTTGAATTTTTGAGTTTTTAGGGTTTATTTTCTTGAATTTTTGAGTTTTTAGGGTTTATTTTCTTGAATTTTGAAGTTTTTAGGGTTTATTTTCTTGAATTTTGGAGTTTTTAGGGTTTATTTTCTTGAAATTTGAGGTTTTTGCGGCTATGTTGTTTTTTGCGGCTATGCAATTTTTTGCGGCTATGTGGTTTTTGCGGTTTTATGCGGTTTCAGCGGTTTTGCGATATACCGCGTGCAGTGCGGTTTTTTACGGAAACCGCACCGCATTTGCCAAAATAAATAACTGCACAAGCCTAGTGACCAACATCCACTACTTCATTGATGACCAACATCCACTACTTCATTGATGACCAACATTCACTGCTTCATTGATGATGATTACCAATATCCATTCAGTTGTAAATAGTCAATTTTCGAAAATTCAGAATCTTAACTACATACAGTTTACATACAGTACATACAGTAAAAATAAACAAATTGTATTTCCCACCTGAAGATTAATTCTAAATATACCACCAATGGTTGCTGTTGTCGTAGGACATTACGTCAGACTACGTCTTACTAGTCTTCTTCCCACAATGCAGTCTAACTCTAACTTTCTGTCCTACTTGAGGTCGCTGTGATTGGCTTAGAAACCAGCCACTACTGCGCGTGTGCGTGACCTTTCCCCTTTCCCACGTAACATTACATCAGACTACGTCTTACTAGTCTTCTTCCCACAATGCAGTTTCACTCTTACTTTCTGTTCTACTTGAGGTCGCTGTGATTGGCTTAGAACCCAGCCCCTTTCCCACCTAATGCCGCCTGGATTCAGTTTTGCAAACTTGTAACGTTAAAAAAAATTTGCTCGCTCCAAACTACTGTAGAAACGAGTAAGGACAGGTTGCTCTGCACCAATAAAATTACACATACACACTAGGAATGACTAAGAACACGCGATAAATCAAGCAACAGAATAGTCACTCCTGGTTGAAGAGCCGATTCTCTAAGACTAGTCTCCAAAAGATTTGAGATTTTATATTTATTGCTTATCTTCATACTTTAATAATAAGTATAATAATAATAAGTTATTGTTTATTTTCAAATAATGGGGGGGGGGGTCCCCCAACAGCGTGAGCCCGGACAGTGAGCCGGGACACCCAATACCAAAACAAAACAAAGAAAATTAGCCAACAAGGCGTGTCGTGAAAAAAATCAACCACGACACGAATAACGCGACTTCGGAAACTGCAACTACGTATATTTTAGATTTAATTCCTAAGAAGGGCTAACAACCCCTGCAAACCTAACCTTACTGTTTTTTTTTTTTATAAAAAGCCATTTTTTTTAGCCTGCTTGTCGAGGTAAATTGTGTGCCCCCAAGGCTGCAAACAAATACAGTTAAAAACACAAAAAAAAAAGACAACAATACACATTAAACAAGGCAAAAATACATAAAACAAAAGCCAAAAGCAAAAAAAGATTACATCAATCAATTTATAGTAAACACTAAGATACCACCGGGAAACACCCTTCAACCTATAATCTGTGCTTCAACATCACCCAAACAGTAAACGCCAACATCCATCCCACAGATAAAACTATTGCAGCTTCGCATCATGCGACTCATAGAGAGTCACCCGTCACCTGGGGGGGGGGGGGCGACCGTAATCTCTAAGTCGCCAACGAATATCCAAAATTAAGCACAAATAAAAGGCTGGGCGCAGAAACCCTACCATTAATCAAGCGCTGTGATTGGCTTAGAAACAAGCCACTGCTGCGCATGTGCGTGACCTTTTCCCTTTCCCACGTGACATCACATCAGACTACGTCTTACTAGTCTACTTCCCACAATGCAGTCTGACTTTTACTTTCAATCGCTCTTGCGGTCGCTGTGATTGGCTTAGAAACCAGCCACTACTGCGCGTGTGCGTGACCTTTCCCCTTTTCCACGTGACATTACGTAAGACTACGTCTTAATAGTCTTCTTCCCACAATGCAGTCTGACTCGTACTTTCAATCGCTCTTGCGGTCGCTGTGATTGGCTTAGAAATCAGCCACTACTGCGCGTGTGCGTGACCTTTCCCCTTTTCCACGTGACATTACGTAAGACTACGTCTATCTGGTCTTCTTCCCACAATGCAGTCTGACTCTTACTTTCTGTCCTACGTGAGATCGCTGTGATTGGCTTAGAACCCAGCCCCTTTCCCACCTAACGCCACCTGGATTCGGCTTTGCGAACTTGTAACGTTAAAAAAAATTCGCTCGCTCCAAACTAGAAACGAGTGAGGCTAAGGACAAGTGGCTCCGCACCAATAAAATTACAGATACACGCTAGGAATGACTAAGAACACGCGATAAATCAAGTAACAGCATTAATCATTCCTGGTCGAAGAGCCCCCCTGTCCTCAACGACGACTCTCCAAGCTCCAAAAGATTTGAGATTTTATATTTATTGCTTATCTTCGTACTTTGCCTTCATTAATAATATAAAATCTTTAAAAATCATATTCACTGTCACTTGATTCGAGAAATCGAGCTTGGTTAGTCGATAGTCGTGTTACCTATAAAACCCGAATAAAAAAACGGAAATGCTGTCATTTTTGTGCATCAAATTGAAATCGAAAAATCAATTTATAATGGGCGGTGTTTCCGGAACGGACCGTGCCGTCAATACTAATCTATTTTAATTATTTAACTGCTAAGATTATAAAACTGCCGTTGGTTGCTTCGGACGCGAAGATTGTAAATCTTATCATAAATGCTTGCATAATTGGTCAAAATTACCTGGCTACACATGAAACAGTCATGGATCATGTAAGCATCGTTCAAAGTCGTCTGTCATCGGTTGAAAACTGCCGTGTTGTATCCTTTATTCCGCTTAACTTTTTTCAAACTATTGGACATCTTAATCCTTAACGCTACGCTGCAGGTGATTACTGCCGGTTTAGTGGAATACTGGGTGAAATCAACGCGGATTCTTGCTTTGGTGGAATATCAGAATGAATTTGGGTCGAGTTATTTGTGTTTGTTTATTTTGCGGAGTTAAATAAGATTTTGTTATTTGCATTTGCAGATTGTTTGTTTATTCCACATCCAATTCCCCTAGCTATGACATAGAGTTGGATCGTGTATTTCCAATCGACAGCAACTTTAAATTCGAAACAGGTAATTTTTAAACGCACAAATATATAAATAATGTTAGGTTTATTTTGCTTTTAATTTTACAGAATTAGTGGTCCAAGGTAATCATTTGCAGTTACTGGCATAATGTAATGTTTGTGAAACATTTTTAAACCGTTTTCAGCTGTCTATTTGAAATTATCTTACGAAAAACAGAAATTTCTCTTCGAAATTTCCTACTTGCCCGAAACTTGCACTTTTACGACAGAACTTACAAATGCCATAGATGGTTCGCGCTACGATTGGATTTTTTTGTGTTTTTGTTTACATAATTGTGTTTCTTTATCAGCATTTTCCAGGCAAACAAAACCACCGGATTTTTCGTGGTTACATAAATATATAAAAATGATTTCGGTGGCGAAAAATCCGTTCGCCGGCGATGTATTCGATCCGTTTAAAGACGGCCAGGCAGGTGAGTTACCACTTGCACAGCTGCATGTGCAATATTTAGTGTTAATGACGTTGTTCACTTCGCACCGAAAAATAACAATTTATATTTTTTTCATATACAAAAAAATAAAGAATTGTCAACAGAAATAAACGATGTAGGAAACCAGGTGCAATTAAAACCAAATGCTTCCCCTGCTAAAGAAAAAAGGTAAGAAAATGAAGCAACCGTTTTTAGAAAAAAAAATAATTAATGATTTTGAATTTTAAAGACCACCAGAGGCAGACTCTCCCGACTCTTTTAAAGGTTTGCCGCGTGAAAGCATCGCGATGGGAGCGACTCCTTTAGCTGCACGAGACACAATGATCCGGTTAAATATGACCATGCGAGAAGAGGATTATACAAACGTTTACACATTAAAGTAAATTTTATTATTATTTTTTTTTTTTAATTATTTTTTTTTAATATGATTATATTTTAAAGGATATTTATAGGCACTTGGAATGTGAATGGACAGCCACCTTCGGACGACTTAACAGATTGGTTGGCTTCTACTGAAGATCCTCCCGATATTTATGCTGTTGGTTTTCAGGAATTGGATCTAAGTAAGGAAGCATTTTTGTTCAGTGACAGCCCACGCGAGGACGAATGGTTCCAAATGGTAAAGAGAGGATTGCATCCGAAGGCTCGTTATCATAAAGTAAATTCATAATGATTTGTTTTATTTTGAAATTATTATTATTATTTTTTTATTTACCGATGTTATTTATTTCAGTTAAAATTGATTCGCTTAGTGGGAATGATGTTGATTGTATTCATTCAAGAGAAGCATCTGGCAGACGTGACAAATGTGGTAGCAGAAACTGTTGGCACAGGAATTATGGGCAAAATGGTAATTTAATTGGTTTCTCTTTTTAAAAAAAATTAATTTAGTTAATAACTCGAATTTTTCTTTTTTTGAAGGGCAATAAGGGAGGCGTGGCAGTTCGGCTCGACTTACATAACACATCGCTTTGCTTCGTAAACTCACATTTAGCCGCACACGCCGAAGAATGCGAAAGAAGAAATCAAGATTTCAATGATATTTGTGCACGAATGATTTTTAATCAGTTTACTCCTCCGAAATCGATCAGAAACCACGAGTAAGATGATTTTTTTTGCTAGAAAATTTTCTAGTTGGATGTTATTTATATCTATTGCTATTATTTAGCCACATTTACTGGTTGGGCGATCTCAATTACCGAATTGTTAATTTAGATGCAGATTTAGTTAAAACGCGTATTAAAAACAAGGAGTATACATTGTTGATGGAAAACGACCAAGTACGTTTGAAATCTATCGTAATTAATAGTGATCACCAGCTAACATTTTTTTTAAATGTTTATATAGTTAAGTCAACAACGTAATTTAAAGAAAGTGTTTGTTGGTTTTGAGGAGGGCCAAATTAATTTTCCGCCGACGTATAAATATGATCCTGGCACCGATAATTGGGATACTAGGTAATGAAAAAACGCATAAATTGTGTTATGAACTATAATAACTTTGAATTATTAACAGTGACAAATGCCGTACACCCGCGTGGTGCGATCGGGTGTTGTGGAGAGGCCCGAATATTAAGTTAATAAACTACCAGAGCCTTAAAAGTCTCCGAGTGAGCGATCACAAGCCTGTTAGTTGCACATTTGAATCTGGAGTATGTTTAAAGTGACACCGAATTAAGAACTTGACAATTAATGAATGAATTTGTTTAGATCAAAGTGGTAGATCTTGTTGAATATCGCAAAATATACGAAGAAGTGATGAAAAAATTGGATAAACTTGAAAATGAATTTTTACCTCAAGTGGCGGTCGACAGCACAGAGATCACATTCGAGAAACTGCGCTTTATTGAGCCGCAATTTAGATACTTGACAATCGCTAATACGGGCCAGGTAATCGATATTTAATAACAGTTAAAGCTTTTTGTTTATTTGTTTGTATTGAAAATAGGTTCCTGTTCAGTTTGAATTTATTAAGAAGCTGAATGATTCGACTTACTGTAAAGAATGGCTCAAAATAAAACCGTATACGGCGTTTATTAAACCTGGTAATGATACGTTGAATTTGTTTATCATCTGTAATTAAAATTTGTATTTTTAGGAGAAAAGTGTGACATCGAGTTGGAGGTGCATTTTGACAAATACACCGTGTCGCAACTGAGCGAAGCCGAGGATAAAATTTACGACATTTTAGTTCTTCATTTAGATGGGGGAAAAGATATTTTTATATCCTTTCAAATTTTTGTAAAATTGTTCTTGTAAATTGATCGAATGAGTGTTTTCCTATTATGGTACATCACTGTTAGTGGAACTTACGAACCGACGTGTTTTGGGATTAGTTTGGAGCGATTGGTTCAAATGAAAGGTTTTATTTTACAGACTCCAGTTGAAAAACTCATTGATTTGGTGAGTTTTTAATTTTTTTTTCTATTTAAGAGGAATATTTATTTTATTTTAATTATTTCTATGAATTTTTTAAGGATTCGGATTGTTCCGAAGAGGTTCAGAGCGAATCGTACGATATTCCTAAAGAAATCTGGTTGCTTGTTCACCATTTGTGCAAACACGCATTGCATCAAGTGGGGGAGATTTTATTAAACGTAAATAATTAATGTAATAATTTTGAATCTTGAATTTGTAGGCCCATTTATTTGAACAACCAGGACTTCATTCCGAGATTCAACAGATACGTTCGTTCCTGGATACTGGCGTACCCAACACGATTCGTATCCTTGAGCAGCTTTTATTTTTTACTTTTATTTTTTTAAGTTTGTAATATTCATTTCTTGATCGACCGCAGCTGGAAGTTGTCATTCCGTAGCGGAATGCCTCCTCCTATTTTTAGAGGCGCTTCCTGAACCCGTCATCCCATTTTCATTTTATACTAAATGCCTGGAGAACGCGAATAATTACATGACCTGCAAACAAGTAATGGCGAAATCCCGCTTATAAAGTCTGAAATAATTGATTCGATTCGATTTAGCTGTTGGCGGAAATTCCTGTCGTCCATCAAAAAGTGTTCAAATATTTGATGTTTTTTCTCCGGGAGTTACTTTCACATTCTGAAAAAAATAAACTGGATAACAAAACAATAAGTAAATAAATACTTATTAATTAAATAAAATTTTAATTTTAATTTTAATATTAATATTAATATTAATTAAATTGATTTGATTTTAGCAACTTTATTCGGCAGTACATTAATCCGCGCACCTCCGCTGAGTACAGATGCAAAGAGCCGAATAGCCTCATCACAACAGATCGACCGGAAAAAAGCGACTTTCATTTATCATTTCCTAGTAAACGATTACGATGGTTGAATTAAAATATCACACCACGCAAATAGTCTCGTTTCATTTGGTCGACGCGCGCGAACGCTTTTCATTCTTCTAGTTGTTTTCATATTTGACGCGAGCGCGCTTGCGTGGCGCTGCGGTCGGTGGCCTTGCTGGCACCCGCTTTCTCACCCGTTATCTGTCGGCGGTGTGTGGTGGAGCTGGTGCTGGCGAGCGGTGTGGGCGCCTCTCGTCTCATCGGTTGGAGGCGCCCGGGATTTGCCATTTTCATTTCCCCGTGCGCTTCTTTAACTTGGTAAGTTGTTTGCATTTTCATCTCTTTAGCGAACCCCTCGCGAATTGCTCTCGCAGCTCCGACGGGGATTCGGTTGTCAGTCGTCAAGTTCATTTTCCCTCCGGATTATTGATCCATTTTGTGGTTGTTGTTGGGAATTCCTTTGCATCGTGTCAATTTCCAATTGCTTTGTTCATTGAACTCTGACCCAATGTAAACTCGCACCTCATAAAATGGCGTTGTGCCATGTGACCGCACTCTTTTCATCTTTTTCTCTCATCCCCATCCCAACCTCTCATTTGATCGACTTGTTCTCCGTACTCAAAATCGATATTTTCCCCCCCGCCGCCTGGGTATTTTTTCCTCATCTTTCTCCCCAACTTCTAAAAACCAAACTATAATATGCCGTTTTATTTTATTTTTTTATTTTATTTTTTTTCCATTCCGTGTTACGAGCGTGGGAGTTCGTCAGGTGCATTTGGGGTGCGTCCGATGCACACGTTCGGTTTGCTGGATGAGCTTTGATAGTGATGATGTTCAACTGGAATTAGGAATGTTGAATTTTCGTCTCTTTCGTGATGACGTCGTTTGTGGTCACCTGGGGAAATCACCTTTTGGTGCCCCTCCACTTTTTTTTCCCTTTCTTTTCTTTACTCCTCTTTTCTTTTCTTCTCTTTTTCTTTCTCATTCCTATTTTGATTGGCGCCAAATTCAACTCGTTTTCTCCCTTTTTTTTTCTCTCCCTTTCTCTCACTTTCTCTCTCTCTTTTCGAATATAAAAGGTGGTCGATGCGTGCTTTGATGAATGTGTCGCTGGAATTTCTGACGTCGTCATTTTTCCCGGCCGGGGGATATTTGCGAGTGGTCGCAGTACGCGTTCCAGCGCCGTTGTTGCCGACGCTCGCGGTGACGGCTTTCCGATGATGAGGAAAGGAAGACGGGACTATGGATGACTCCACGGCGCACACCTTTGGCCCCATTTTGACGCCGGCAAAAATTCGTACAAGTTTATTTAAGTGTTGGGGCGCATTCAGTGTGAAATACACTTTATTCGTTTGATGTTGGTTCTATCGATCGCTCTTCCTTCCACTTCCTTCCCTACGACTTTTATGTCAGAAACGAAATAAAGGGAATGGACTCGGCTCTATTTTTCACTCTTGATCGTATATTTTTTACATCTTCTCCCCCTCCGACTTTTTAATTAATGATACGATGCCATTTTTAATTCATTTTATTTTCTTTCTCTTTTCTTCGTAGGAAGTCGTCCAATGTTGTTATTGTTGTTGTTGTTCCTTTTGCCATGTGAGTTGAGCGGTGTGAGGTGAGTTGTTTTAACTTTTTTTCTTTCTTCTCGACGCTCATTTTTGGCATGACGTCATTTGTTTGTTGCGTTGTCGCCGTGTGGCGTCTGAAATTAAATTGGTCAGCGGTGCGTGTGAGTGTGACGGCGTGTGATCAGTGGGCGGTGTGTCTCAATTTCGTTTTGATGGACTGCCACTGTTCCTGCGAGCCCGTTCTCGGCACTAACGAAATTTTCTGCTCTTTATCAAAACTAACTTTACGCAAATTTGCAGATCTAATCGTTCAACAACCTCCTTCATTTACAAAACCGACTAACCGACAAATGAGATGATGTACCGTTTATTATTTTTTCCTTTTTTTCCTCTCTTTTTAAAAGGAAAAAGAAAAAACAAATATTTTTCTTATTTAACAAAAAAAAAAAAAAAATATTTTTATTTTTCTTGTTTCTTCTTAAGAAAAAACGAAAAAAAGAAGAAAAAAAAAATATTTTCTTCTTCTTTTTTTGTCGCTCTTTCTTAATTCGGTTCTATTTACTATGTTAGAATAAATTCTGTTGACAATTCCATTTTGCGCGAGCGTAAAAATTTGCCTCGGTTGATGTGTCGGCGTGCGGACTGATGGAAGCAGGTGGCGAGGCGAAGAGGGGTCGCCATGGCAACGACTCAATAAACGCCGGCCGGGTGGTGATGGGCGCATGCGATTCTCGGTTTAACCCTTTGCTTCCTGGGATTAGCCGAAGCGCTTAAGCTGACCATTGATCGTCATGCGTGGTTGCTAAGCAACGGGACGTCGCCCTCGCAACGGCGATCTCTAGTTCGTTCCTCGTGCACGCGCCATTGTTTATTGATCCGCCGCCGCTTCGCCCGGGGCCAGAGGGCGCTGATAAGGACGCGTGTCAGAAAAACGAGACGAGTGCACGTGCACATGATGCCTGGGACAATTGGCCAACATGGCGGCGCTTTCATTAATCACCCTACTAGTGATGACATCATAATGTCGACCGTCTCATTAACGCTCGCCGCCTCCGCCTTATCCACTCGATGCAATAACGAGGCTGATTCTCCCTAATCCGACCCGACTCGTTTTTCTTCTTTTTCTTCTTCTTCTATTTTTTTTTCTCCCTTTCTCCCTCTCTCTCTCTCGTTCTCTCTCTTTCTCTCTCTCTCCCATCCCATCCCATCCCAGACGCTGAGCTCAGGCGTTTTACTCGGGTTGGGTTCAGACCGATCAATTAAAACAGCGATCATTTCGCGACATCGACAAAGCGTTTTCATGTCTCGTACGAAACGAAACCTAATTGAATTTTGTTTAATTGACCAAACACACCGTCCCTACCTGCTTAGCCTGCACAATGCACACAACATAACATTTATTCTCTTTACTACCCGTTGGAATTGGCATTCAGCGGCATGGCGAGCCTATACTGAGCAGCAAATCACGGACCGAGTCCGCGCCGTTGCTGGCGCCCACGAGACCCCATTTCCCGATACAAACTCGGCTCTCGTTCGTTCGTTTCGTTCGTCTCCCCCTTCCCAATCTCTCTCTCTCTCTCTCTTTCTTTCTTTCTTTCTTTCTTTCTTTCTCCCCCGGTGCGCTTACGTCAGATGGCGGTTCCGCCGCACAAGCCATACATTTGAATTTCAAGCAGTGCGATGCCGATGAGTAAGCGTTTGTGCGCCGAGCGGAGCTTTACGGTATCGCAGCAGTGGACCTGAGGTTAATGGATTAGTCTGAAATGCCGAGTTAGGGAATGCAATGCTTCTTAGTTCGCAGGTCCCAACGGCAGTAAGAGACAGTTGTTGGCGTTCTTCCCGAACAAGCTGAGGTCAGTGAAGCCGAGAAAAGAAGAAAAAGAGGGAAGGAATTCCCGCCAAATTGCATTTGGTTTCCATGCCAACAGTCTGCTATTGAGTTTGTGACGTCGCCCAAGACCTCCTTTAATCCGTTCTTCATTTATTAATCCGCCCTTCTCCCGCTCCGTTTGGAATTTGTGAGTGCATTCGTGTGTACGCGTGTTGGCAAAGTGGAAGGATGGCAAGGTGTTCGGCCCTCTGGGCTTGAGGTGAATGTGAATAATTCATCTGCCACTGCACTAGCAATGCCCGACTCAATCGCCGATAAAAACGAATCGCACCACTCACCTTCGACCTAACTCTTCTTTTCCTTACAGAGGTGAAAATCGCGTAAAAGACAAAAGTGACGAGAGGGGAAAAAAAAATAAAAACAGAATAAAAAAAAAAAAGAAAAGGAAAAGAATAAACTCTGAAAAACAAACAAAAGAAAGAAAGAAAAGAAAAGAATGAAAAAATAGTGAACTGATTGTCGGCGGTTTTCCCTCGAGCTTGTTTCGTGGCATTTTTGAACGAGGTGTCAATCCCATTTGTTTACTTTTTTGTGCAAAATCACTCAATCGCGAAAAAGAAAGAAAAATATTTAAATGTCGTATTTTCTTTTTTCTTTTTCTCTATTTTATTTTATAGATGGGTTTGATTGTGTTTCTTCTTCTACTCTCGCGTCTCTTTTTCCAGTACGCCCGAGCTGTCAATCCTGGTAAGTGCGTTCCATCTTTTATCCTCAGCATTAGTTTTCGTGTTCGTTCAGGTGTTTTTCCGGTCGGTGTAAATCGTTCCAAGATTCCTTTTTACTTTGTTGTTGTGCAACGAAGCCCATCTTTTCTCGCGCACTGAATTTTCACTGTATTCCATATATCAACAAAACCTTTTTCTTTCTTCTCATTTTCTTACTTTACTTTGCAGCGGCTCCACTTTATCATTCCAGTATCTCTGCACCTGACTTATCTCTTTCTTTCCTCCCCCATTGTCTCACACGTTTGCTTTCCTAGTAAATATTGACGAAGAGACGAACCCATACCAACTGAGAACTGTTTTCTTCTTCTCCCCGCCCTTCTTATGCAAAAAAACCTTCTCCTTTACACTTTTTATTCACTGACCTTGATGCGTTCGCGGTCTAATGAAATGGGTGCCGTTACTTGACTTTCTCTCTCGAGTGACTTCCAATTTTTTAGATGACACCTTATTTGTGTTTGCGTCGTTTTGCATCTTGTCATTCCATTTGCTGATGACGCGAACTCGCGAGAAAAAAAATAGAAAAGAGAAAAAAAGAAAGAAATAGTAGGAAAGGAAAAAAAAATAAAAAATAAAAAATTGTTCACAATGACAGAAATTCCTCCTTTGGGGCGCCGGCAAACGAGAGACGGCAGAATGACACAATATTTTTCGAAAAGTTGCTCCGACTTTTCTCCTCAAATTACAAGAGGAAGAAGAAAAAAACGAGTCTTAATTGATTGATTGATCCTGCTGGAGGCAGGACACCGTTTGTGGCTGCGTCTCATTAACAAACCAAAATGGAGAGGAGGAAACTAAAGAGAGTTTCGTATCGATCGCGCGCCAGATGCAATTCATCTTGCGCTCTGACGTCATCGGTTTTAAATACCGGTGAAAAAAGAGTGTGTGTATATCAGGTTTAAGTTCCGTAGGAATCGTAGGAATGTGAAAACAAATGGGCTGATTAATTCGTGGTTATCCCATTCTTGTGTCAATTTGAGTTGGCGGCATCGAGTGCGAGAATTGTAAACTAAATCTCCAGGAAGTGGCGCAATAATCCCTCTGTTTTAGCCCATTTGTGTAAATAGGAATATCATCTACACTCGTCGCGAATGAGAGAGATTATTTGAAATGCAATGAAGCGCTGACTGCCCACTTGACGCGTAGAAAGGAGGGCAGAGCGACCAACGAGTGCGCGCAAAAGACGTCGGTTTTGTTTCCCCTAGAGGCGAACATAGTTTGGTTTTTGTCGCTCGCCCTGGCGGTCTGCGTTCATCTCTGCTAATGAAGAGATTGAACGAAAGAGAACGAGCCAATTACGTAAACGAGAGAAAAGAAAAGAAAAGAAAAGAAAGGGAAAGAAAAGAAATAAGTTTTAAGGAAAGGAAAGAAATCCACCTCGAATAAATGCGGTGCACGGTGTAATTATGTAAATAATCGGGTGAAGATGAGTATTTAATTAGAAGCGACAAACAGAAGTAGGAGAGCGGTCAAACAAGTACAGGTAGATGCGTTTCAAATTGGTTTGCAATTAGGAAGGTGCACCTGCGTCTGGACAAGGTCTCTCCCTTTTCCAATTTCCGGTGCCATGAATGGGTAAGGAGATAAAAAGAAAGGAAAGGGGCAATGGGGCAATTAGTGGTGTAGAAGTAGAATTTTCTTTGGTGGTTTTTCCGAGTGAATTTGATTTTCTGAGCGTTTGTTTTCACCCGAGGCTGCGAGTGCATCGTTTTCGACGGGAGCCACGGGCGTAATGAGGGCGTGTTCATCTCGCCTAATTTTCCCACTCCGTACGAAGACAACATCAACTGCCTTCTCTACACTTTTGTCGGGCATGCGGACGAAATTATTCAGCTCACATTTGACGACTTCGATCTGCATCGAATTGACAACATGGAGTAGGCTAAACCTATTTTATTATTGCATTTTTCAAAAATGGGCTGCTCCTTCCTGCACGAGTCAAATAAACAATAAAATATGAAACAGAAAATAGAAAATAGAGAATAGAAAAATAGAAAATAGAAAAAGTGAATATTTAATGTACGTTTTATTTTCTGGCAAAGCTAGGTGTCGCTGCTCAATTTCGAACCGAACCCAACGCGAATTTTAAATAGATGCAATCTGGATGATAATTGTATAGATTTTTTTTTTTTAATTACTCATTAAAATTAATGCGAAATTCCGATGCTCTTATCTTAACTACCCCGTAGTTTAGCTAGAAAATTCTAGAGTTTAGCTTTAGGTGAGGTCTGAAGGTTAACGTGGAAAGGGTCCGCTTTTTTCTTTAATGTTTATTCTTACATTTTATAGTGAATGTAAGGTTAAAAGGATTTTTTTCCTCCTTTCTTTTTATTTTTTAATGTCAAAGGAACCCGTTGAAACCAATTTGTTGACTATTTTCTTTATAAATTTCTTTATTTGAGCAACCCTGGTCACACTCGACGCAAATGAAAATTAGGCTTATACATGAAAGTGAGATTTGTAAGTAAATTATACAGAATAATACCTATAAACTTAATCAAATTAAATATGTAATATCAGAGCAAATATTGCGATTAATTTTCTTGACAAATGCATGTATGTTTTAACATCATTTCCTTCCACTTTTCATTTGTAATCGTACACCGTATGTCCGTCCGACTGTTTATTTAGAAATGCTGAGTGAGCGGAAACGGTTCGAAATTTTATGATTTCGTTTATACTTCGATATCCAATTGGATAGGGACATCCAGCTTTTGTCACCACTCGTCTAAAAGGTCATCAAACTTGTGGAAAATAAAATAATAAAATATTCGGCCATTAACAAAATTTTATCTCGTGTATAAATCCATCCAACTCTCGGTTTAATCTTCTTAAACAACAAGTTTTTTTCTTCTTTAAGTCTCGAGTAGAGAGAGAGCATCCCATTATAGGTGTATTAGCTTGCTCGGCACACATTGAAAATGAGCTTTAATTTATTAATTATTAATTGCTACATTTCAGTTGCGTGTTCGGAGATTTCGTTAAGTTATTTTTACACCTGCACGACGCTAAGGTGAACGAATATACTCGTTGGAACGGGATTTTATGCGGCTCGTTGGCCGACATCGAACGAACACATTTTTCTTCAAACAGCACTTTAATTTTTGAATTTCATTCCGATTGGCGTCATAGCAACCACACGGGTTTTAAAGGCACATACAAATTTCTTAGTAGAAGTAAGTTGTTTTTTTTTATTTTTATTTTTATTTTTATTATTATTATTATTTTTTAATTATTTTTTAATTTTTTTAATTTTTCAATTTCAATTTTTTTCTTTTCTCGCTCGTACAAACGGTGATTTGCTTTCGGCATAATTGCCTCAGAAACTGCAAAATCCCAATTAGCCTGTTACCATAGAAACGACTTCCATATTTTTTAGTTCCCGTCAATTTCATTTCAATGCGTATTTTTTTTTTTATGTAATTTTAATATTTATTTTATTTTTTCTACATGCAGAATTTTTTCTCATCGATGGTGAATTGATTTCGGGAACCGAATGCGACTACCAATTTCTGAGCGGCAACCACAGCCAATCACGTGGTCGGTTTTATTCACCCCGCTACCCTAGTAACTACCCGAAATATTCGCGCTGCTCGTATCGTTTTTTGGGTCAATTCGGAGAGCGAGTACAAGTGGTTTTCGATAAAGTCTCACTTCGTCAAGGCGATTATAGTTGTTTATACAGTCCTGATGACATTGTCGTGCACGATGGCAAAGACGCAGCGTCCCCTGTCATCTCGCAATTGTGTAATTCCAACACCATGGTGCAGGTGGTGTCCACTGGACCTGAACTCTACATTGAGTTCTCGAGTCGAGGTCATGATCCTGGGCAGGGTTTTGAAGCAAGGTTCATCTTCGACGACGAAAAGGCGTTAACTGCATTCGAAGATGATGTCGTCGACATACCGTCCACCGGTAACAATAAACATTACATTTCTTTATTATTTATTGATGGCCGAGGCTATTTCCACCGATTTCGGTATCGCTGGAAATAGACGCATGGGCTATTTTCTCCGATTTCGGTGGAAACGATCACAGAAATCGGTGGAAATGATCGCCTAATCGCCGAAATCGGTGAAAATAGCGTTTTCGTTATTGATTTCATTTTCTTTATTATTTACATTACAATTTAACAAAAAAAAAAATAATAAGCAAAAAAAAAAAGTTGAGTTTGATTGACGCATCGTTTACTGGTCTCAGAACCTGACAAAAGCAGCGACGACAAACAAGAAGAAGAAAAAGAAGTGGTCACGACGCCTAGAATAGAATCAGGTAAGAGGAAAACGTGAGTTCTCGCTCTGTGTTTGGGGGCGGGTTGTGAAGATGGGGAGGTACATCGATCACGCTGAAGTGTAATTAACAACAAGAAAAGAAGGGTAAAGAAATCGATGATGACGAAACGCGACAAAGAATGTTAATTACCTCCAAGATAATTAAGTCCGAGGTTAAAGAGGTGAGCGCACGTGACCGCATTCCGCATTAACCTATGAATGTTTAGCGATGCCACCAGGGCGGCGTCACTCGTCTTGACAATGAGGTCTGAGGATGCTGCTTGTTTTGATTGGATGTTGGCATCTCTCGCTATCCGTTTTTCTCGTTAGATGGCAGCGTGTCGCTCGTCTTGTTTTCCTTTTTATTTACTTTTTCTCTCGCGGAGACTCGACTCGTTAATTGGATGTGTCACGCGAGTAATCTCAGCCCCCAACCCAGTGAAAGATTACACGTCAGCAACTTTTAGTCCCTTTGGTTGCCTTGCCAACAAATAACAAACTTTTTATTGAAATTAAATTTTAAAAACAAAAAAAAAATTAAACTTTTGAAAAATTAGAAAAAATTAGAATTTTTTTTTTTTTTTGCTTAAACCATTTTAAGAAAATTAAAAAATTACAAAAAAATGAGAAACAAAGTTGCCAGGGCAACGACCAGTATCCGTGGACCCTTTATCGATTCTTCTTGTTGGATCTGGTTGCCGTGGCGACGCATTGCGCCCTCATCCGCGCGCTCGGCAGGCCACAACGAGTGGGCGTTTCCTCGTCCTCCTACTTTGGGCTATGGACCTCATTTGTGTGCGTCTGTGTGTGGTTTTTGTATTGTTCGTGGGAGTCGGTTGCGCCCGTAGGGAACCGATTAGAACGCAAGGTACGGTGATGTTCGAGAACAAAAAACTCATTCCAATCGGCGAGGTGTGTGCATTAATCTGCTCAGCGTTCCACCTGAATCCTCGTGATCCCCATCTCTTTTGCTCCCCCTTTCCTCCAACCTGCTATGATTTGTTCTTCTCCATCTTTTCACACTCACTCGTGTGCTGGGTTATAATCATCTCATTAAAAATAATCTCCGTTTGTTGAATTTTTTTTGTTTGTTTGGGTCGTTGTCGGCCATTTTGATGGTTTGTTCTATTGACATGTTTCCTTCCCCCCTCGTGCTTGTCGGTATCTGTGATGTGATGTGATGGGAACGCGGGAAGGAAGTTATTTGCATTTGAAATGGATGTAATTATATTTTGTATTTCTTTTTGCGCAGCAGTCGAATGCAACGAACGAGTTACTAGCGACCAATCCAAGAACGGTACGATAATGAGTCCCAATTTCCCGCGTCCTTACCCGGCAAATATACGGTGTACGTACAATTTCACGGGTCACGGGAAAGAACGCGTTCAGATCATCTTTATGGATTTTGATTTACACATGGGTCCGGATGAAATCAGCCCCGAGTAAGTAAATCAGCGACGAATTTTCACTTTATTTTAAATGAAATTTCTCAGCGAAATTAGTGCAGGAAAGTGAAAAATTAATGGAAACCGAGTTGGCACTTAAAAGTGTAAGAAAAAATGATTAACAAACTTTAGCAGGGAGGATTTGTTCTACTTTATAGGGAAAATTGGTAGTTGAAAAGCCATTAGCGGAGCGGAGCAGTTTTGTATGCGAATTTATTTTAATCTCTGCCGGGTTGATACATGCATTAATTTTGTAATTAAGCCTGGGTATGTTGTTTGATATTCGTCCACAATTACAATAGAAGGGTGGTATTTTGAAATATTCATGATTATCTGATGGTAAACAGGTTAATTAATTAGCTCTTTAACACCACTGAAGGTGTTTAGAGAACGTTTGTCTGGATAGATAAACTTTCTACTCGTGTGCGGTTTTCAATTTGATAATAATTATTTCAAATCGTCGTCGCTATTATATTACTCCCTCTGTCCCAAATCATGGTATACATTTCTGATATTATTTCTGTCTCAAATTGTATCATTATAAAAATACAAAATTAATATAATTAAGTTAAATTATAAATAAATTAAGTAAACAATCAATAATACGGAGTAAATAATAACTTTAATTATCCTTTCGGCTACATTTATTTTTATTTGAAGACACATTGAAGACAGCCATTGTCCGAATTCATTTTAAGTACAACAGGTGTCACTTAATTTTGTGTGCATTTTGAGAAGATGAAACTCAGCAATAATCGAAGGATAGAACTAATTACCCATAATGCCATCAATTGATCAGCAAGTGCACTTAATTTTAAACGATATTCAGTTAAAATGTCTTAGAAATAAACGAAACCAACGATAATCGAGAATATTTTAGACAAATGTATACCATAATTTGGGACAGGGAAGTACATCGTTAGTATCGATGTTCGTACACGCCATTGTTGTTGTTGTTGGTTTTGGTGGATCTAGGAACATAACTTATTAGCAATAAATTTTTTATTTTTCTTTTTGGTGTTTAATGGTTGTGTCATTCTGCGGAGCATGTCACTTTCTCCTTTTTATTTGTTTTGGCAACTTGTATTGGAAGAGTGATTATTGTTATTGTTTGGAAGTGCTTTTTTCGATTTACTTGTCTCTTGAGAAATATCAACAAAAACTGCACCGCTTTATTGATGTCTTATAACCGGCTAAAAGGGAATTGAATTTGCTCACCTTAAACATTTTTTATCTTTAATAACAGTATTTAAGAAAGTAATTTTGTATTTATTTATTCTTTTGTATCTTAACAAAACAACAACACGAAAAAAAAAACGAAAAAAAAAACACTAACCTGAAAATCCTGTTAAAGGATCCAGCTTTATTAATAAATAAACTCGAACAAAATATTTTTTCTTTTCAAAAGTGAAGGTTTTATTCGCCTATGAATCAGGATAACCATTTCTTCTTATTCTTCTAAAAATGGAAAAGATGAAACCATTATTTTTGCGGTTTTGTGAAACCAAAACGGGAGTTATTAGAATCCTTGCAGAGAAAAGAAAAGCGAAACCGTGTTGTAAGCCGTTGTCGTGGTTTCGACTGTCACCATAACGTCATGATTTCCAATACAAACTGATCGCAATCTCGCAAATAGATGATGCTAGGACTAGCAATGATAAAAAGCGTCATCGCGAGGCGCCTTTCTCCATCATCAGAGCACTTGTGATGTCATTCGTTTTACGATGATGAAGGAAAACTTGAAAACTCGTTAACATGCCGGTTTAAAATTACTTTTCCCTCCTCATTGCACGAGCACAAAAAATTAAATTTTTATGTCAACTCATTTACACAAAACCGAGATAAAATTGTACAACTAAATTTAATTTAATTTAATTTAATTTAATTTAATTCATTCATTCATTTTGTTTGCACAGCTGTGAACATGTGGACGTTGTCATGATTTTTGTCTATATCAATGGGAAAACTGAACGCGTGGACAATTTCTGCGGTCACAAAATCCCGCCTCAACTTATGTCTAACGGTCCTTCGCTAACCTTCGAATTCCACGCGCTGACCGTCGGTCTCGAGAAGGGATTTCGCGCTATATATAGATTTGTTAAGAGTTAAGTGTCATCCGAGATCAACATCAGCTTTCACTCATGTCAATTTCTTTTCCTTTCTCAGATTTCGGAATCACATCAGGTCGACAGGATTCCCAATCAGGTAAAAGAAGGAAAAGAAAAGAAAAGAAAAAAAAAACAAGAAGGGAGGAAAGAAAAAAATCAAAAAGAAATAAAAATAACTAACTTGTTTGTTATTCTATTTACATCGCTCCAGTTTGTGGCTTCATTTACAACAGTAGCGAAGCTCTAAATGGAACTTTTACTTCTCCTAATTATCCCGGTTACTACCCACGTGATATCGAATGCCATTATTTCTTTCATGGACGAACAAGCGAAAAAGTGAGAATTACCTTTCCGTACTTTGATGTGGAAGGAGTTACGCCGTGAGTGAAATTTTTCCTTACAAAAATTCACAATTGCACATACAGAGTTTGAAATTGAATCGGCCGGTCACTTATTTCAGATGCACGTCTATCACGGCCAGCGACTACGTGGAATTCTCCAATTTCAAAACGGTGGACCGTAAAATTCCGCGGCACTGCGGAATGAAGAAACCCAACGTGATCACGTCGGAGGGCAATTACTTTCGCGTTACATTCAAATCGAATGACAAATTCGATGGAACTGGATTCGAAGCGTATTACCAGTTCAACAGCAACGAAGGTGATTAACAGCTCGATCGACAATTTCTGCTTTATTTTCCACCACTTTCCACTTCTCGTTTCAGATCCATCCTCAATCAAACGTGTTCTCGGCTCCCCCAACGCAGCTGCATGTAAGTACACGAGTCACTTGTCATACGGTTCGTCAAGTTCGATATCTTTTCGATTCGTAGCTTGCCACTGGGCGGTCGCAACCATCCTCGTTGCCATCTTTTTATCCCTAAGCTGCAAATGAATCGTCCTTTCCGACATTACATTCGTAATAAGAAATGACAAGCAGGCGTCGTGCACACGTTGCGAGAAATAGTTGCCCTCGAAGTCCTTTGGCTCGTCCGTCGGGGTAGCCCCATTAAAGTCCCCGTAGACGAGTGCCGTAGCTTTTTATTCCTTGGGGCAAGGCTCAAAATCGAGGTACCTAAGGTGGATTCGAGTTCGTGAGGCGCACTATTGCGTCTGTGTACAGAGAGACCTACAATAATAATATTATTATAATACTAAATAAATAAATTAAATAAATAAATAAATTAAATAAATAAATAAATAAATAAATGAATGAATGAATAAATAAATAAATAAATAAATAAATAAATGATAATAAATGATAATACTGATTTATTCTATCTATTTCTGTAAATTGGTTTGGTGGATTAAGGTCCACGAATTTATTGATTTATTAAAATGAGGTCTCCTCACTCCGTTTTTTTAAACGTTTAATGGCATCAATTTATTTCGAGGTTTGATACTCATAAATATTTAACATGAGACGAATTAGGTCACATTGGATTTACATCTTGTTTCCGATGTTTTTTCTTCTTCTTCTTTTTTTTTTTCGGCTTTGAAATAATTTGGTTTGGTGCGTTTTATAGAAACTCCGCACGATTGGTCGGCTTCTCGGCAACTGCCGAATGATAAATTTATTGCATTCGCATCCAATTCATTATATTGATTTCTTTTTTAAAAATTGTATTACAATTTTAACGCGAAAATGCAATCATGGTTTCATCGCTGCAGGAATAGAAGAAAATACGAGACAAGTTTTACGTTTTCAAAAAATTTTATTAAGCCACGGAAAGCAAAAATAAATTTCTTTTTTTTACATTATTTTGTTTTGCGGATCTACAAGCTGAGGGGAAACGAGACCGAATGAAAGAACACCTAAAAATAGACCAATTTAAACTATGAAAAAAAAAATACATGCATATAAAAGATTTTAAAATCAATATGGAAATGTAAAGAAAGTTGACATGCCTCGACAGAGCCGAACACTGCAGTCATTTGGACTCATTATCCGTAGTAAACGCCACGATAGCCACCATAGCCGGCATAGCCACCATAGGCTGGGTAGCCATAGCCTACACCACGGTAACCAGCTCCATACAGGTATTGGGCCGAAGCCACAACCAAGAGGACCAAAAGGGCAAAAAGGAAAAACTGCGCAAAAATTCAAGTGTAAGGTTTAAATAAAGATGAAACATGGAGAAATAAAAATGCACACTTACCAAAGCCTTAATCATTTTGATTGGATGAGTGTTTATGTGCTAACGATTGCAACGTTAGAGAGTTGGATGTTTGTTGCTAAAATTTCTACTCCTTTTATATCTTAAGCGGGGCCTTGAAAAGTCAATGTGAGGCGGGAACTGAAGGGCATAAGTGGTTAAACCAGAAATTTGCAATGGGCTGGAAGTTGGAAACAACTCAGATACTTGCGCGCACATGTCAAGCTTTGTCACTAAACCCTCCTAATTCTATTTTCATCGATTTTTTAATTTTTTTTTTTGTTTTTTATTTACTGAAGTTCTAATTGCATGCAAATTAAATGAGTGCCGGTATTCACTAATTGCGAGAAATTAAGTGAGAGAAATTGCAATTATTTTCTTAAAAAGGAGTATGAATGCAACGCGACTGAATAAAATCTACTTGTTCGATCGACGACTTGAAAGCGAAAATAATTTGCTGAATTTCTAAAAGGAAAAAAAAACATGGTTGCAATATGTATTCGAGCCGGGAACAGGAACATAGATTGGACGCGGAGATAAGATAAACAATAGCTTAAGCATCGTAGACATAAATTTTAATGTAATTTAACGAGAAATGGATAGGACATCTTAAATGGAGTTAAATATTAATTTGACGTCTCGAAGGCCGAATAAAATATTGGAAAATTAGTCTACAAAGTGTAGTTTTGCATACACAAAGCGCAAGGATTTAAAAAAATCTATTTTTTTTTTACAGTTTTAGTGCCACCTTATTGTAGCTTTGTAGGAAGATAAATGAATCGCAAAAACGAAATTAATTTTAACTTAATTTATACATTGTTTTTATATATACATATACATTTTTTTAAAATGTATATGCAACGAACGAACACGAGTTGAGTTTTAATAAGAGTGTTGTTGTTGTTTGTTGGTTTTTTTTCGCCTTTTTTTGCATACTTTTGAAAGTTGTTTCATGTTTTAGTTTCCCAAGTGCATTTACATAATGTTTCCGCAAAGAAATTATAAATTAATCTAAAATGTCTACACGACTTTTAATACACATTTATCTGACTGGAGTCATAGCATTACGTTAAAAAGTAATAAAATTTCAATGGCAAACGATGCAATTAAAGGAGCAGACCTTGGTGGCCATCAAAATGTACAAGGACACCAAGAAAGGAAAAAACGTTGCTTGTTTGCATGTTTGTTTCAATTCAGCTTTTTATTTAAAATCGCCAGTCATTAAGTGCATTATAAGTTTCTGTTTTTGTCGTTTTTGTGTTTCTGTAAACGGATTGAACTCTAACACCAGCCATAAATCAATAACCATCATGAAGAACTGCAAAAAAACAGAAACTATATAACTGGAGTGGTTTTTAAGTGGTTCGTGTCTGGTTTTAGTTTTTTTCAACACAATTCAAAATGGCTGCTACACAAGTTCGATCGAGGATTCGAATTTACGAGTACATTGCTTCCGTGAGAAGCAGCCACCATCAAAAAATGTGAGTAAAAGCAAAAGTTGTGTTCAAAGAAATGGTCAAATGGGCCATAATTTTAATCGGAAAACCAAATTTAATTTGCCGAGGCTATTTCCACCGATTTCGGTATCGGTGGAAATAGACGCATGGGCTATTTTCTCCGATTTCGGTGGAAATGATCACAGAAATCGGTGGAAATAATCGCCTAATTCCTACTAAAATAATAACCTAACCTAACCTAACCACCGAAATCAGTGAAAATAACTTTTCCGAATTTAATTTGTGTGTCTTAAAACAGAGATAAAATCAAAGAAATTTGCAGTTGTTATTTCATTTTATTAACATCAAAATAAACTTTTAATTACAGTCAAAAGTGCATATTGCAATAGATCATTTTTTATGTTTCAATAAAATCATTAAAACTTAACAAAACAAAAAAATCAAATTTTGAAGTTAAAATTAAAACTATTGAACCAAGAGGCATGACGGGGACGGCATGACGGAGTTATCTGAAAACCAAGAAGAAAAATAAATTATTTTTTCAAGAAATTGTATTGAGTTGAATTAAACGTTGCAAACTCTTACATCGAGCTGTTTAGCGACCGTAGTAAACTGAGGGATAGGCATAACCGTAATGGACAGCCGGATAACCATAGGCATAGGCACCTCGGTAATAGTACTGGGCACTTGCCACGGCCAAAGCCACCAAAACGAGAAGCAAAAACAACTGGCAAATAAAGCCACAAAATTTATTTTTACATTCAAGCTGCGGCTTGCAATTGAGAAACAGAGAAACTTACCAAGTATTTCATGACGAAAGAAGTTTTGAAGATTAGCTCAGCAGGCTAAATGATGTCTTCTTAACTGACCCTCACGTTTATATAAGAAAATCAAAACAAAAAAAATCACCTTGACTGTGAACCTTGAAACCTAAAAATGGGGATGACCAATCAAATAACAACTCGAGTCGTGAATACGAATAATTAGTTTTTTTTCCCTCAAATTTTGTTAAATAACGAAACATCTGGTAAAAAAAGAAAAAACCGCGCCTTAAATTTCAAATTAATCTGATTTTAAGTTTATGAAGGAAAAAGGGCGCTGATGAAAACCATTGCCATGGTTACAAATTAACAGATCAAATTTTTTTATTAACTTTTTTTTTTTTTTTTTTTTTTATAAATTGTGTGAAATAGGTCAAGGCGAAGAAAATCTCGTTTTTGAAGCAAGTTTTAGAAAAAAGATATATCGACTTTCTGTCCCAGAACTTGCTCTAGATGCGTCCTTAAAGAACACTTCGCTTCGTGACACTCACTCGACACACCGACAAACCAACTTAAAAACCCATTACCAAGCATCACAAGTCATTTCTGCAAATATCAATACGTGCTGCACCAATAAAATTCCTTCACTTTACTTCACTTCCAAACATTTAATTTTAGGTTTCAAAAAAATAAAAAAATATTTTTTTATTTTTTTATTTTTTATTTTACTTGTTTGTTTCATTTAATTACGGCCAATATAAAACATATCCTTTTAGCAGGTCAAGGCTTGGACAAGTTCAAGGCCAGCATCTCCTTGGTGTACTTGTCTGCGTCGTCACCCTGTCGACCACGCCTAAAACACGTGAATAAATAGACGATTATTAGTTATTACACCCTCCCCTTTGCTTACTTTTATTCTCATCGCACACTAGCAGCCAATCATGGATATCCATGAAGAAAACAATTTCTTAAAATATTCCATGATTAAATTGGAGCAAGGTGAAGGCATGCCACGCCCAAAACTATAAAAATGAAACCTGTAGTTAATCAATGGTGCATGCGCCGATTTTTTTTATTTTCTATTTTTTTTATTATATTTTTATATTTTTTTATTTTTTTTTTACCCCAAAAGGCATTTGGCAAACGTTGTACATCACGTGCGTGAATTTGCCGGCACCCAACATCTTTTGAATTCTAATCAAAGTTGTTTCGGGTTCTTCTCACCAGCTGGCGCTGCGACGTATTATTTTTCTCCTCTCCTTTCCTACATCTTCTGGCAGGAATGCGAGAGCGGACGCAAGCGTCATCATGATCTATCAAGATGATGGTGGTCGTTTTTTAGCCCGGACGTCCGCACGATTTTCTTTCACAGGTAAGTCGTGTGTGACAGTGGCAAGAGAAAATGAAATGAGATGTCCAATGTCCATGACATTTACACGCGAAGGAAAAAATGCGATGAGATGGGAGACGAGTAGGAGGGGGGGTTGTGTAATCAAATCTTTTGTCGCTCTTCACGCATTTCTGAGCGCGACGTGATTGATCGATGCTCTTAATTTTTCCGTCGTAAAAATATCTAAATAATAAATCGTGGGTTTTAAATTTTATTATTTATTTATACCATTTTATTAATTATTGCACGGACACGTGATAAATAATTCTTTCGGGTGTTCAGTCAAGCAGGAAATTACTGCTCAAGTCCGTCAAAAGGTGTCTGTTTATCGGATTAATTTGACAAGCGAAAGTAATTCACAATTACCGGAAAAGAGAGAGAGAGAGAAAGAGAGAAAATTGTCATGATTTTTAAATTTTTTTTCCTTTGGATTTTGTCAAGTTTATTGTTCCGCGAGTAGGACTGCGTGAAATATGTTCACTTTTGAAATGGCACACTTAGCGCGAGTCTCTCGGGGAGTGTCGAATTTTGTCATTTTTCCGATATTTTCATTTTAGCTCGAAAATGTATCATCTTACATATAAATGGATGTAAATTGAGATCGCAGTCGAAGCAAAAATTACTCGCTTGCACGTACTTGTATTATTTGAGCAATAAACAAAGCCCTGACCGTGTTTCAGAATTGTCATTTGCGAAGACGGACAAGTGATGTCGTTATTGCCGGTGGATTGGCGCCGCCTGACTTGATGAGGGCTGCATTCTTGTTTGCGCTGGGCACTTTTTATTTGCATCTATTTGCCGTTGCCAATGGTAACCACTGCACAATCAAGATTTATGGCCGTCGGAGGCATAAAAAACGTGTCGTGCACATTTTTTGCAGATGTTTGCTTGTACTATTTTTCAAGTTCGGAGACAAAAATGGGCAACTTCTCGTCTCCAGGATTTCCTTCTTCCTATCCTAGCGGAGTGGACTGTCATTACACTTTCGAAGGCGAAGCTCACGAAGGAGTGCAAATTGCTTTTACCGTTTTCGATTTGGAACCTCCGTATAAAACCGGGTGAGAAACCAATCTGTGGCCATTAGTTCCCTTGACAACCGGCTACAATCTCATCATCATCGATCAGTTGTCATGACAACCTTCGCCGAATAAATCCGTTTTCTTTGATTTCTAGCTGTTTGATGGATTACGTGGACATTTCCACGATTAACATACGCAAAGTCAAGTATTTAGTAGGGCGTTATTGCGGTCGACATGTGGTTTCCCCTCTCATTTCATTTCCCACTGCAGAAGTGAAATTTCGATCCAACCACGCGATTCAACACGCTGGCTTCTTCGGCACGTACAAATTCATAGATGAAAGTAGGAGAAACACGTTCCAGCAATATCCAACTCAAATAACCATTAAGCTAAAAATATTTCCCTTTTCATACTTTCGCAGAAGACATTTCTCCACCGAACTCCTCGTCTGATGACAATATTGACGGCTGTGGTGGATTGGTATCGGGCTCGGGTGGACTTATCACTTCACCCGGTTACCCTTTTAACTTCTCCGCAAACCTCGACTGCGTTTGGTTGATTCGCGTACCGTATACGAATCATATTTACATACGAATATTACAACTACAATTACACGGCAGTATCGGTAGAACAAATTAAACAAAAAATTAAAAAAAAAAATAATACTAAAATAAATTTTTCATAGCAACCTGCCAAAAAGCGGCTTTAGCTATATACGACGGCTACGTAAGTTTTGCCCAAAACCCAAAACCCCTTAAATCTTACTGCGGAGATTTAAAATACTATAAGAACGTAAATGATAGAAATGCCTTGTCCCATAGGAATCGCCTTCTTATCAGGTAAGTGACTTGCAAATACAATACAGACCAATCGTGTAACATGTAATCGCATCAACAGATTTACAGCGAGTGAGGAATCCAAGCAGACTTCGGATGAGGTTATTGGATTTAAAATTGTTTGGACGGCCGTTTCCTTCGAAGACAAAAGTTAGCCGAAATCAAATAAATCAAATAAATCAAATAAAAAATTTATTTTCAACACTATTGATTTTTTTCCCCCTTCAGAACTATGTACCCAATTCGCCTGTGAAAACAGCAATTATTGCGTTGAAAAGGAAGGAGCAAGCCTCGCTTTAGCTTGTAAACCCAACAAACTGTTCTGCATTGACAAGTCATTACGATGTAACCATTTGCCAAACTGCAGCGAAGGAGACACGAGCGATGAAGACAGCTGTAAGTATCATTTAGTACTAACAAATTTGATCCGACGTAATCGAGTGTACGATGCAGGTAACTATCCGTACGTGTTAGTGTCGGGCGTAGCTGCTTCCGCTTCTGTCATAGCCGTATCTTTGCTGTTGTGTGTTTGTCGTCGTTTGAGTACACGTTCAACAAATGGGAATTTATCATTGCATTTACGCCAGTTAGAACATAGTCCTTCCTGTTCCAATCGCCAACTGGCATCATCCTTCTCGCAACCTTGTGATTTACTGTCTCCTACTCCGACTGTCAATGGCACGTCAAATCGTCCAGGAGGGCCTTATGAAGTAATATTTACAGGTGGCACACCAGTTTGTCCCCGCCACAGTGCAGCTTATCCGACCCAGGTTTAAATTTTTTTCATTTCAGAGAACAAAAAAAAAAGACTAAAAAAATTCTGGTAACTGACTTTTATTTCTTACTTTTTTAAACTTTTTTTTAAATATAAAAAAATACAGTGGAATGTGTCACTTTAAGTATTAAAACTAGTCAACAGATTGATTATTTAAATCAACTGAGATTCTTTAAACTGTGAAGCATCTCTGAAAAGGCCTAGAATTTAAGTAGAAAACAAATGTAAAAATACATTTTTCCCACTGTTAGAGTAAGAAAAAAATATATATTTCCAAAATTTACTGCCCAACGCCATGACAATCCCCTAAAATAGTAGAAAAAAAGCAACGATTGAATAAAAAAAATGTGTGATCATTTTGATATTGTGCAGAGATTCTTTTACAACATGATAACAACCCTGTAGATTGGACGGATTTTTCGATTTAAAAAGTAAAAAAAAAAATGTGTATATAAAAACTCATATAAAATCATCTAAGGCAGCGCAGTAAAAAAAGCAATGCAAATGTAATGACGACACTGGCGCATGAGAAATTCGCTGCAGCAATGCGACAGCCGAACATGTCAAACCAACTGGCCCGATCTTTAATAAGATTATCATATTCTGCTTCCATCAACTGTCCGTCAAAGTAACTAATAGCATTGTCAAAAGGATATTCATATCCCTGTTCGCATTCGCATTTGTAGCCTCCCGAGTCAAATCCACGACCCAATATTGGAACACACTACAAAAGAAAAATTAATTTTAAAAAATATTTATAAATATATTTTTTTTAAATCCAATAACACCGTCAAATTACCATAGAGGAACGTTGATCGCATTTATGGGTGCCCTTAAAGGCATTTTGAAGCCAATAATCATCGGAACATTGATTGATATCTAATTTTGCTATCGGAGTGCTAACGGTAACAACTCCACTACAAAAAAATAAAATAAAACAATCAAATTAAGCATCGTATGATTACTATTATTTCTCAATCTTACTAAAACTCTAATTTGTTTCTGATGTCGTCCCAACCGAAAAATGGCGTAGCATACGTGACAATCCATTGGTTATGAAACCCGCAATCGTAATACGGCGAAGACCAATGACCGTGATCCAAATTTGGGCCGCGAAAGCGAATTGGGTAATGATCGTATTTAGTCGCATATTCTCCATCTTGATTGGCCCTGATTTTGATTTTGAGAATGTATTCTTCCAAGCTGTCCGTACTTGTTGCCCATCTGCTCTTCAGCTGGCTGAACCATTTTTTCTTCAGGTACGGTTCAGTTAAAATTCTCCTGGTCAAATCTTCAGCGCGAAATATGCGCGTTTCTTTGGTTTTGTACGCGTAAGGCGCAAACAACGTTCTGTTTGGGAATTTTCCAGTGTCCCAAAAAACTCCAGCGCCCAGGATTTTTTCATTGCCCATTACCATGGACAAGGCTTCGCCAAACATTTGATCTTCCGTCAAGGGTTTGTCCGCTAAACGGAGTTCCGCGAACAATTCGTTCGGATCAACGACTTGTAAGAAACCGCTGATGAAATTGGCAAGACGTAATGCCATTCGACCTTCGTTTTCGAATTGCTTTTCCACGCCAAATCCGATGTCTCCGTCGAGAATTAAATCGCTGGGAGAGAATAATTTTCTACAAAAATCAAAGGAAAACAATTTAAAAATGAATTAAAACGTTTTAAACGAGCAGAATAATAATTACCTGTCGCTGCACGTTTCAGCTGTCACTCCTTTTCGAATAAATTGAAGAAACTGTTCGATGTTCTTCGGATTTCTTTGTTTTTCGTGCAGAGTTCCATTTTTTACTTTGCTATATTTTTTAATATACATTCTTCTAGTTTCTTCATCCAACTTCTCCTTGTTTTGTGGCATCATCATCATATCTAAGTTATGAAAACATAGCATTAACTTTGAGCAAAAAATAATATATTTATTTAAAAAAATCTTACATCCAATAGGGTCACATTGGAAGAGCTTTTCGTACTCGGTCGCAGTCCCTCTTTCTATAATCTCACCCAAATAAGGTCGACGGACGTTTGCCGGAAGTCTGTATCCAGGTCTGCAACGACACTGGTAGCCACCACGACGAAGTCCGTAGCCGTGTAATGGCTCACACTAAACAAAAATTTGTGTAATTTTTTATTTTTATTTATTATTATCATTTTTTTTTTACTTCTGTTGTTGAATGTCTGCACCGATCAGTGCCGGCAAATTTATTCGGCTGTGGATTTCCTTCTCCCAAAGGACACTGATTGATGTCAATTCGATCAAAATCCATTTCCATCACTGAAGTAGCCACGTAACTAAATATTCAAGTAAAAAGTCGTCCGTAAATAAACTACAATTTAAAATGTAAAAAAATAATAACGCACTAGGGTTTCGGTACCGAGAAACCGGGGTACCGATTTCCCGAAAAACCGAAGGGAAAATTACGGTACGGGGAACCGGGAAAAATTAAAAAAAACGGTTTTCTTCATTCGTCACTGAAACGTTACTTTTCTTAACTTTTCAATGGCGAATTTGGTCTGTATATACAGATAGTCGGTCATGTTTAATAATAATAGGTGAAATTTGTTAGTTTATGTCAATTTAGACCAAAATTTACTCATTTGATGTCAATTTTCGCGAAAATTTAATGATTTTAGGTCAATTTTCGCGAAAATTTAATGATTTTATGTCAATTTTCGCGAAAATTTAATGATTTTATGTCAATTTTCGCGAAAATTTAATGATTTTATGTCAATTTTCGCGAAAATTTAATGATTTTAGGTCTATTTTCGCGAAAATTTAATGATTTTAGGTCAATTTCGACTAAAATTGATATAATTTTATACAATTTTTATACACTCAACACAAAAATTTATCTAGGTTATAACATTAAATCAAATTAAACGCGCTATTTCAAAATTTTTAAGAAATTTATGAAAAAAAATTCACAATTTTTCGCATATAATTTGAAATCCATTTTGTTATAAAACATACATACATTATTTTGTAAACGTACAAATTGTGTAATTTCAAATTTGCTAATTGATTCGCACCGCCACATTGATACCAATACAATACTGCATTATTTTCACATTTTTTCATTGAAAAATGGCTAAAAATGGCTATTTTCAACGAAAACGGTCAGTTTTAGCCATTTTTCGTTGCCTGATCTTTTTTAGTTCCGGGAGTACCGGCCATTTTGGTACCGGGAACCGGGAATTAAAAAAATGCAGGAAAACAGAAACTCTAAAACGCACGTCGGATATTCGATGTGTCGAAATTGAGTGTGGCGCGGATAGACATCTGGAATCGGAACCGTGGCAGCGATCATCCACTTATTAGACCGTTCGCAATCAAAATATGGTTTGGTCCATTTCACAGGCCCTGGCACCTCATTGGCTCCTATAAAATACAAGTGAGTGTCAGTAGGAAAAATTAGCTTGCAACCTATTCGCAATTACCAGGCGGTCCGTGCCACGTGATAGTTTCGTTCGTATTATTCGCATGTGTCATTAGAACCGTGTATGTAACCTTCGAGTCCTGTCTGCGAGTGTTATCGGGCAACCATGCGGTATACCATTCATTGATCCGGTATTGATCCGTGGTGTAATTCAAACTACGACTGCTGCGAAATGCTCCCAAATCACTCGCTTCAAATGTATTTAATGTAGAAATGCGTTGGAGATGAATGGGGTCATTGAAATCATCAGATCTGAAAGATTAAATACAATTAATCAACATCGTTTTAGTTTTTTTATTTTGTAAATTACCTGAATGCTCTGGGAGCAAATAGTGGTAGTGTTTTATTGAAGAAACCTTTGTACGATGGTGTGTAGGACATATTAGGTGAAAAGTAGATAGCACTGGCATTGATTTTGGGGTTGGCGGCTATGTCGGAGATAGTGGACAGGTAGTAATACATGAAACCGGGTTCTCTTTCGTCGGGCGCTCGTTGCAGTATGAAACTGTAGAAGAAGGCGCGGCTCAGAGCCATATTATGAACATGGAGAAGCGCCGTCCGATTGGGGAACACGGGATTGATGTTGATGTCTTTGATGTCTGGCAAGTGAGATATAAAAGCTTTGTCGATGTGGAGATCGGGTGAATGCTTAATATTGCAGTTGTCTCCTGTCACTTCGTTCATTTTTTTGATCACTTCGTCATATGAATCACGTGGTTGCCATTGAAATTGTCCAAAACAACCCAAAATAACGAATGGGGAAAATAGGGTGAAAATCCAAGAGATGATCATGTTGAGATTCTCAAAAATTATAAGCGATTGAGCAGAAATTAAGATGAATACATAGCACTATTGTCACCTGTTGAGACCCCGCCCGAGTTCGTTGGTTCGTTTTGGTTCGTTTTATTGGTTGAAGTCATCATTACACACAACCTTGCTTTGTTGTACATTTTTCTCGGTAGAGGGGGTAAACGTTTCGCGCGCTGCCTACTTCGTTGTTCATTTATTTAACCTCGTACTCAATTTTTCTGAGGGAGCTTTTTTTCATTTTTAAATTTTAAATTTATAGGCGTTTAATGCTAAAATTAAAATGCACTCTTGCTTTTTACGATAGAAAAAGAAAAAAGCAACGCTTAAAATAAAAGCAACTCGTAAAATCGGTTAAACGAGAAAATTTCGCCCGTGTGCGTTGTCAAAGGATTAGCCCGTCCGTTTCAAGTTGTAAACCCCGTAGTAGTGTCAATCACGTTGTCTTTGCCGCCATTATCCATCGGATAAGGTCGAAACATTGTATCTTACACCGAACATACGTGCAGATCGTTTGCCGAGGTGAGTTGTGTTTCGCATAGTGTGCAACAAATGTAGAGTAAAGTGTTTTTCCTATTTCAACGCGGCTTTATGTGTGTAAGTAATGTAAAGACCGATGTGAGCTCGAGCGATGGTGCCGTGCACGCCAACGCCATGCGAGAAGCAAACGAGACAATGGCGTTGGCGTGCACAACGCCTCGTTATTTCAATCGCATGTATTTTAAAGAAACATTTGCAATGCAAGCAAAAACTTTGGTTAGTGCGATGCCGAGCGATGGAAATGAATAAGACGCGGGCTCGAAGCAGCAATTTCAAACGACGGCGCCAAACCGTTGCGTGGCCCGCCTTAGCTGCGTCATTGTGAGCCTCAATCCGATGAAGGATTCGCACGACGATCTGTTGCATTCGGACACGAAAGGGATGTGAAGAGGGGCCCTGTACTTTCGAGCCATTGATCGCATCACCTTAGTGCGCCTAAAAGCGTGTACAGTCGTGTCGCGGCTTTGTTTTGTTGGTTTCCATGCTTTCGGCGCGCGCTTGCTTTCATTGTGTGTATTGAGTTGCGCCGTTCTTTTTCAGTGCGGCCATCCGAGTTTGAAATCTGTTGAAAAAAAAGGTGTTTTCGGGCTGCGATTAGAACAACCTAGTGCGAATAGGAAAAAAAGGGGAAAAAAAAAAACAGGAATAATGGGCAAAAACGATGTGGAAACAGATTATTCTGAAGTGGGAAGGTAGTTTGGGTAATTCTAAATTAGGCTTATTCTAGGCCTAACTCGTGTTTTGTGTTTGTTGGCAGCATGGCGGAAGGCAACGGCGAAGTGGTGAACGATAGCGAAATGGTTGAAACGAAGGAAGAACCGATGGATCAGAGCGTGGAACATTCCGAAGATTACGCCAAATTGATCGAGTATGGATTGAACGAAAAAGTGGCGAGCAAACTCGACGAAATATACAAGACTGGTAAGACGCCATTACAGGCTGCCCGGGTTTCATAGTGGGGAGGAAGACGATTTTTATCACTTTTTAGGTTTAACTATCTTAACTTAAATTTTTTCGTTTTGCTTTGTTCTTTCGAACAGGCAAATTAGCACACGCTGATTTAGACGAAAGAGCGTTGGATGCTTTAAAAGAATTTCCTGTGGATGGCGCTCTGGCTGTACTGAAACAGTTTTTAGAGAGTAACTTAGAACACGTGTCTAACAAGAGTGCCTATTTATGCGGAGTGATGAAGACATACAGACAGAAAAGTAAACTTCAAGGTAGCTCGTCAAATGCTTCAGTAAAAGGTCCTGACGAGGATAAAATAAAGGTAATTAATTCTTAATTCATTTAATAAATAAATATACGTATATTTTTTTTTTATAATTACGAAAAAAAATATTTTTTTTTGAAGGCCATTTTGGAAAGGACCGGATACACATTAGACGTAACGACAGGGCAGAGGAAATATGGCGGACCTCCACCTGCTTGGGAAGGTACACAACCTGGCAATGGTTGTGAGGTATGAAATTGTAATCGAGACGAGCTAATAACTCGCAAAAAAAAAAAAAAAAAAAAAAAAAGAAAGTTAGATGTGTTTGTAAAGTTGTTAGACATGAAAAAAAAAAAAAAAACCACGAAATTTTCAGGTATTTGTTGGCAAAATTCCCAAAGATATGTTCGAAGATGAGCTGATTCCGTTGTTCGAGAAGAGTGGCAAAATTTGGGATTTGCGGCTTATGATGGATCCTATGACCGGGCAGAATAGAGGTTACGCCTTCATTACTTTCTGCGACAAGGAGGGCGCTCAGGAAGCAGTGAAGCAGGTAACGAACGAGTGCGGTTGTTTTACATTTAAAAAGATTTAAGTTAGTGAAATCAATGCTGAAGCTGAAAGCATTCAGAGCAGGAGTTTGAATTGCTTTTGAAGATGGTGTTGATGAATTGGTATTTTGTTTTTCTTGTCAATTTTTATTTTTGTTTTTGCTTTTGAATATATTTTTTGTGCCTTGGTCTCCTCTTTTGCTCAAAAAACGAAAACCGATGCAGCCTAAGCAGTAACAGCGAGCGTGCCATATTCAAACTCAAACGAGGCTCTTGATGCAAAAGCTTTTCCCTCGTTTTACACGAGGGACTAATTTAACTCGAGCCTATGTTTAATTAATGTAATTGTAAACGTAATTTTAGAAATTGATTTATATTATTTTAATCTGATATATAATAATATTATATTATATAATGTTATTTGTAACAAAAAAGGCGGTAAAAAGAACTGAAACATTGCGGCCGCCTTTTTTTTAAGTTCTAGTTGTGATGCAAAATTTGCACACGTGAGCGTTAATGTTTTGGCACTTATATGAAACAAGTTTTTGGCAGCACATTCTTGGTCTTTTGTCTTTCAGCTGGATAACTGTGAAATCAAAAAGGGCAAGACACTCAAAGTGAATATATCTGTTCCAAACCTTCGGCTTTTTGTGGGTAACATCCCTAAGAGCAAGAGCAAAGAGGAGATCTTTGAAGAATTTAGTAAATTAGCAGGTATGGTATTTAGAGTTAATGACAAGCAGTGAATGGGATTTTGACCAGCCCCGCAACGTGGTCAAAATTTCAGCTTGTGTTTGGCATGCTCGCAGCTCTGGTGTCTGTGACAAAACGTAACCCTCTCACCCCGACTAACTAACCAACCTCGTTCGCCACGCTCCTTTCTTCCCCGGCCCCCGTGTCTCCTTGTGCGTCTTTTATCCTATCCTCCAGTCCAGCCCCGGCCCAGCGCAGGTGCCATTGCTGGGAGCTGCTGTGCGACCTGTTGCGCAAGAGATAGGTGATTAATTGGCGTGTACTGTACGTATTTGTATTGCAGCTGAATGAGCACGAAATTAGAAAGGGCAAAAAAATTGGCGTGACCATTTCTGTAAACAATCACCGGTTATTTGTCGGAAATATTCCAAAGAACAGAGGCAAAGACGAATTGTTCGAAGAATTTTCCAAACATGCACGTAAGTTGAGATTCTAATTGGCAGCCTGCCTTTCTTCTTTGTGTCAAAGCAAAAGAAAGTCTTAAAGAAAAAAAAGAAAAGAAAAGAAAAATTATTTGAAATATTTTGAAATTTTTGCTTGGGAAGCATGTGTACTTCGAGCGTTGCCCAAATCCCTCCCTCCCTTCCCTCCAACTCGTCTATTCAAAATTTTAAGTAAATTCAATGAATAAATACAGTATAGAGAGATTTGACGCTGCTACAGCTGCCTTAACACTGTACTAATGTAATTTTAAATTTAAAAGCGGAAGGGGTTGGGGGAGGGGTTTATTTTTTATTCTTGAATATTGGATTAACTTAACGTTAAATTAAATTAAATTAATTCAGAGGGGCTGCGGGTCGAGCGAGTTGTAGCCAAAAAGTGTAATGATTTATCTTGTTTTGCTAGCCGGATTGACGGAGGTGATCATCTACAGTTCACCAGACGACAAAAAGAAAAACCGGGGCTTCTGTTTTCTTGAATACGAGTCGCACAAAGCCGCCTCCTTAGCAAAGAGACGGTTGGGGACGGGCAGAGTGAAAGTATGGGGATGTGACATAATCGTAGACTGGGCCGATCCGCAAGAGGAGCCTGACGAAGAGACTATGGCTAAGGTGGGAGTAAGAAATCTTATTATATTTATTAAGCAAATAGTTAAAAATAAAATCTTCGTAACCACGGTTGAGGCAACCCGTTTCCTAAATTCGCACCAGCCACAGCCCAGCTCCAAAACAGTCGTCCGAGAGATTGTTATGGCGTTTAGTTCTGTGGATAGCAACGACAGCTTGAAATGTCGTCACTTTTTGTAAAAGTGGCGATGTCGAGCGTGGTCGACACGAAAATTTGAGAGATTGATTTGTTTAAATTGAAGTGGTTGGTTGCCTTAGTATTTTTTGATCGTAGGTGGTTATTTAGATTGATTGGTAGCTATGGATTTTGACTACCGTTAAGTTGACTTAATGTGATTAATGAATTATTATTGTTATTTTTTTTATAATAGGTGAAAGTTTTATATGTACGCAATTTAACTTCGGAGGTAACGGAAGAGAAGTTAAAAGAATCGTTCGAGTTTTTTGGTAAAGTGGAAAGGGTGAAAAAGATCAAAGACTATGCGTTCGTACATTTCGAGGAACGCGACCACGCTTTAAAGGCGATGGAAGATCTGAATGGGAGGGATTTTTGCGGTGCTAGCGTAGAGGTGTCGTTGGCAAAGCCGCCTTCGGATAAGAAGAAGAAAGAGGAGCAGTTAAGAGCGAGAGAGCGAAGGATGCTGGCCATCATGCAACAGAGGCAAGGGTTGGTTCCCAATCTGATTGGAGGCGCACAGTCGTTACACTTAATTTGATCGGCATTTTCTCCCTGTCTTTCTATTTACAGTATGGTACCTCCTCGTGGACGTGGCATGCGTGGTCCCCCTGGTCGCGATTACGGTAATGCACGGCACCATTTTGTTTTGACTCTTGTATTTATATTTTCGACATTTCCCTTCGGTTTTTCTATTTAAATTTTCGGGAAATAATTGCATGCGCTAAAACTTTGTTGGAGCATACTTGGAGAGGTCAAAAGTTGATTGATTAGTTATTAGTTACCTATTTGTGAATGCATGAATCGTTTTATTCTTTACTATACTTCATATTCCCGGCATGTTTTTAAAGGACCCTTTTCAACTAACTGATGGCTAAATGTTTTTGCCATAGATTATGACTACGACTACTACGGCTATGGCGACTATCGCGGTGGCTATGCAGACCCTTACTATGACGATTACTATCGATACGACGATTATTATGACTACAGCTATGGACCAGGACCCCGAGGTCGAGGCCGAGGTGGCCCCGATAGGGTGGGTGACGCGATGCATTGAAGCGGGGCTGCATGCGCTTCTTATGCCGGGGACACACTAGGCGCGGTGCGGCGCGAATTGCGTCGCTTAGCGATTTTGACGTCTTCAAAAACTGACGTCAGGTCTCGCCTGATTGGCTGCAATCAAAATCCAGACCAAAAAGTACTTGGTGCATGTACTTTGTGGTCTGCGATTTGGTCGCAGCCAATCGGGTGTGACCTGAAGTCCGTTTTTGATGACTCCAAAATCGCTAAGCGAAGCGGCGCGAATCGCATCGCGCCTAGTGTGTCTCCAGCATTAGCTCTTCATATCCGAGCCTGAGAATCGCTCTTGTAGCCGATGTTAAACCCTGTTTTTTTTGTTGCGACCAATGCAAGCCGGGAATCTGTTTTTAAGTTCCCCGATTGGCTACGTGGTTTAATTCACATGCTCCACAATGTAATCGCTCTTTTATTTTTCTTTAATTTGTTTGATTTATCTCTGCTGATGCCGTTTGCTTCGTGCGCAGAGGCTCGGATATGACGCAAAGTTGTGTTGTATTGTGTTGGGATGGGTGTAACCACATTTCAGCTCCAAAGCGGTTGTCGAAGTGACCGCTTTGGCGTTTCCTATGTGGAGAGCAACGGCGGATCGCTATGTCACCGCTTTACTATGAATTTAAAGTGGCGATACGAAATCTTGCCCACAATTTTGATTGATTTTGAATAATTTATTGATTTGTATGAATGAAATTGTGTTATTTCGAAGGTCTAATTGAGTTTGTTTGTTTTTAGGCACGTGGGCGTGGTGGTCCGGTTCCACGGGGTCGCGCCGGTGGCCCCCCAGCCCGTGGCCGGGGAGCTATGGGAACCCGCGCTCGAGGGGGGCGTGGAGGCCGTGGGGGTTCAGCCGGCCGTGGTCGGGGAAACTTAGCCGGTAAGCGCAAGTTTGATGGTGGACACCAGAACCAGGGGGACAGTAAGCGGCGCTACCAGAATAACTCTGGGCAGAACTGGGGCAATCAGCCCATCCCCCAGCAGCCCCTGGATAGCTCGAACAACTACAGCAACAACTATGGTGGGAGTTCAGGTGGAGATGCCCAGTGGTACCAGGATTCCTACGGCCAGCAATGGGGTTAAAGGAAAAAAAAATTGTTTAGCATCACGGATTTTTTTTTTTTTAAGAAAAAAATTTCAAAAAAAATACAAAAAACAAAAGCAAAAAAAAAAACTAAATAAAACAAAATCAAGTAAAGAACTGAACCCCTGGCCAGAAACTTTTCATACAAAATTTTTTGGGGGAAGAACCGTTTTATATAAGAAAAAAGATATAAGAGAATGTGTTTACGTCCTCCCTCGCTCCGAGTGTGGACAATCGAGTGGACGAAACGAGCGTCGCTGCTCCATAATAGATTGTTTTCATATTTGTGTTTAGAAAAGATTTTTTTAAAATTATTTAATTGATTGATTAATTAGTTATTAGTAGTTTGGAAACAAAAAATGAAGCTCAAAATTTAATCAAGTCCATGTACCACTGTTTTAACTTGTAGATTTATATTTCTTCCCCGTAATTTTTTTTTTTACTCAATCGACTGTTGCTCCCCCCGAGTTCTGAGTGAATGACATCATAGGGGATATAATGTTTAACGAAAATGGAAACGGCAAATACATTTGTTTGAACATTTGGTTGTTTGGCATGCTAAAAAAAATAAATTTTGCATAATTTTGTTTAAATTTGAAAAATTGAATATGGAAAATTATTTTAAAAGAAAAAAAAATTAGAAATAGAAAAAATATACTTTAATTTTAAGGTATTTGCTAAGAACAAAATTGTGGAATGTGTTGTCGGGGTGGCCATATTTGATGACAAAGGTTGTTTTTAATGTTTTGGTTTTTTAGCCGCCAATTTTTCCTCTCCTCTTCCGTACTTTTATTTGAAAATTTTATTTTTAACTAAAGGAAAATTGTAAGATAAGTTGGGAGAAAAAAAATACGAAAAAAAGTAATTAACTTGTGCCCGTTTAGTGTAAATTTTCTTTCCTCCACGTTAATTATTTGTGTGGTGTTTATTTTTTTTTTATTTTTTTTTTCCTGTTTATTTTATTTAAAAAATTTGTCCCAATTTTATTTAGTCTTCGCTTGGCCAGCAGCACAATTTGATCACAAGTGTTTGGCTTGAATATTCTTAATATCAGCCGACTAAACTTGGTAGTCTTTGTTATTTGGTGTATTCTTTGGTAATGTCTTCAATAAAGTAAACAAAGTTTTTAGCCAAATTCGCTGAGCTTTTTCTGAATTTTTTCAAAATCGTGTGTCAAAAATTTTTGCATTAGGCAGAGTGGGCTGTGCCAGGCAAGCTTGCACCTTAGCACGTTCCAAGATGTAGGGTTTTCCTCCAGTCGATGAGTTTTGGAAGTATTAAACAAAAAAAATTCTAAATGTGTGTGTTTGTTCCGTGGGTGTTGAATTATAATAATGGGATGAATTTTTCTTTCTCTTCTCTCTCTCTCTCTTTTTTTTTTTTTCTTTTTTTTTTTTTTTTTTTTTTTTGCTGACTTTTGGGTGTTTCACGCAGTGCTCATCTCAATGTGTTCACCGAGTGATCAAGCAGTGGAAGCATGACGATGCGAAGAGTTGGCAAAGTGTTTCTTGCAACGGTACTGCTTCACATAAACCATGGTATACATGCTCGGTGCATTTTCTTTCCCATTTCTTATTGACGAGCCTGTCATGTACAGACATTTTCATCTTCATCATCTGTCAGCTGACAAAGAAAAATCCTTCCTCCCCATAAAAAGTATTTTTTTTTCTTTTTCTTTTTTTTTCTTCGAAAATGTAAAATTGTACGACAAAAAATATTGTGAAATAAAAATGTGCTCTTGAGCATATTAAAATAATTTAATTTAATATGAAATTTCGGAAAATTGGTTCTCTTTTTATTTGTTTTTATATTGATTTAGGTATTCGGTTTACTATTGGTTTTGATTACTTATTAGGAATTGTAAAAAAAAAAAAGTATTCAGGTGCAAGTTTGCCTGATTGATTAGAGTCTTCAAAGTTGGAAGGATTCCATTTACTACGGTAGTAGAAAAAATTTTCTATTTTGTTTTTCATTTTTTAATTTGTTTTGCCAAACGTTACACCAAAAATACGAAACTGCAAAGTTGATGTGTCTCTACTTGGCATTTTCGTGGAGGCCCCCAAATTGTTAATTCCCTGCCCCGCAAAACCAAACTTTCCAAACACACTTTTTCTGCCTTGAAGCTCTAGTGCATTGTTTTTTGCGTTAATACTAATTTATCTTTGTTTTTTTCACCCTCCTGGACAAAAGCCAACTCAAAAGATGGTAGGAAAACGTGTCATTTGAATCACACAAATGTGTCGAGGCCGTTTTGGCTGACAATTGGAAATGTGTTGGCGGAACCAGTCTTCCAACATATAGGTTACATGTCACCGCACGAATCGGGCAACAAGAATACCGCTCTGGTGGAAAGGAACAGCACCTGTTGAGATCAAAGTAGGCGAATCAACAGGTCAGTGCTTCGATCATGTTGTGCAAACAATTTAAAAAGTTCTCAATTGTGGCTGCATTGCAGGCGAAGCAACCGGTAGGACGATGCGTCGACACATTTTCCTAACATTTTTGGCCTAAATTAGGCCTGATTAAACAATACTACTGCTCCGTTAGGAGATTTTGTTGTTCGTTGGACAATGATGGATTGATTGTTTTCTTCATTCGGTGGCCGTTTGTCGTTACTTTTAAAATGGACAAATCTGTTTAATAAATGTATTTGACACGAAAAATTTTAATATCAGATATACGTCATTATTATTGTAAAATTTATATATATCTACACATATATATTAATAAAAAGAGTTTGTGGTTTTTCTTAGTTTTTATCTTGTTTGTTTTCTTTTTCTTCGGAGTAAAAAGAGCGATGTCCTCTTTGCATATTGATTGCGACCTAAATTGAAGTCAACCTGAAAACCCGACGGATATTACGAAGGTCCAGAGATGAGCGCATGAAAATTCATTTATTGCGATGAAGTGAAAAGAGATGGAGAAATTATCTTTATAGTTGATGTTGATTGATGTTTTTGTTGCTGCGCACGAATTCAGATATACGAGCTTGGTTGTTGACCCCGGGTGTATGGCTACGGTTATTAAAAAGAGTTGTTCGCGTCGGTTCAACGGCACGTGTAAAGTTCTATTTTCAGGCTTGAGGCATCGAAGGCGACGGTGGACGTTCGGTACTTCCCGTTCTTTTTGCGGCAGGCGAAGAGATAAGCAGGAACCACACCCTGTGCATTGACGCGAGAAAGTGAATGGTCACTATCTAACCGAGATACTCGAATAATGTCCGTGAACCGAGAAGTAAAAATTAGCAATAAAAAATGGAGACACAGTTTGACCAGTCGGTATATATATCGAGGCATTTCGAGCCAAGTCAGCAACAGTTGCCACTTCACAAGATGGTGAGTACACACACACGCGCTTGTTGCAACCATAGAGTAAAGATACTATTATCTTTACTCTATGTTGCCACCTTAGAGTAATGATAATATTATCCTTACTCTATGTTGCCACTTTCTCCTCTTTAAGTAGTGTAAAGTTTTTCTTTAATGATTTTTCTTTCATCTTTTGTAGAAATTGATCATTTTTTTCGTCGCGCTCTCTTTCGGTGCTGCACTCGTCAGCAGCGATGATTACGGTTATAAAGAGATGCATTACGAACCCAGTTACGGCTACGAATACAAGAAGCCAAGCTACGACTACGAATACAAGAAACCAAGCTACGGCTACGAATACAAGAAACCCAGCTACGACTACGAATACAAGAAACCAAGTTATGGTTACGAACACAAGAAGCCAAGTTACGATTACGAATACAAGAAACCAAGTTACGGCTACGAGTACAAGAAACCTAGCTACGACTACGAATACAAGAAACCAAGTTACGGCTACGAATACAAGAAGCCCAGCTATGACTACGGATACGAGCACAAACCCAGCTACGAACACGGATATGAACACGAATATGAACACAAGAAACCAAGCTATGGTTACGGGTATAAAGAAGTGAGTTACGACCACGGGTACGATTACAAGAAACCTAGTTACGAACACGAATACAAGAAGCCCAGTTATGGTTATTACGAACCAGAATACAAGAAACCGAGCTACGGTTATGAGTATAAGAAGAAACCCAGTTACGACTACAAACCAATGTACGAAAAACCGAGCTACGGCTACAAAGAAGTTAGTTACGAATACAAGAAGCCCAGTTATGGTTATGAGCACAAGGAACCAAGTTATGGGTACGAATACAAGAAACCAAGTTATGGGTACGAACACAAGGAGCCGAGCTATGGTTACGAATATAAGAAACCAAGTTACGGTTACGAGCACTAAATTTAGAAGAATGTAAATACTTGTAAAAGTTTCATATGTAAATATAAACATACAATTTGTCATCAATAAAAGTTTAATTCGAAAAACTGTAAACATTAGTCAGTAAGAATAAATAAAGTACTTCTTTCAAATGTAACAAAAACGTTCTTTATTTTTCTCAATAGTGTTTAATATTTTTTTTGAGCCGACTTCCCCGGCGCCAATTTGAAGCCCGGCGTTTATTCGGGCTCGGCGCATAACCAAAAAATCGGCGATTTTTCGCAAAAAAAGGTAATTTTTCTGCAAAAATCACCATTTTTTCGCAAATAATCGCCGATTTTTGGGGTGCCCGGCGCTTAATCGGGGCTGACGCTAATTCTATTAATCGCCGATGACTGCCCGACGTTTTAATGAACCCAGGCATTTAAACGAGGCGGTACGGTATGCAAATACACTAGTGATGCCACCGCGTGACACATTCTGGCAACATGATAACATTCTTTTTCTTTATAAATATGTAAACACAAATTCAACAAACAATAAAATAATAAACATGAATGATTATGAATTACAAATTTCGCTCAGGGCTGAACTACGAACTATACACTAGTATTTTTAATTAAACAATAACTTCAACTCAGACTTCACTTACTTGTTAGAAGTGTAATCTTCTAAGTATGCCGGTCTCCTTCTAATCCTCATGGGTCGTGACTGCACCACCTCTAAATTAGGTAAGTGTGGTATTTGGACCTCCTCGCATCTGGTATCCGGAATCGCCTCAGTTAATGCTGTGGTCTGAATTTCTGGTGTTGTCTGGACTTCTGGAACTTCCAAGATGTCGCCCACTGGCTGGATGAACTGTTTCACATGCATGACGTTTCGTTTCAATGCTCGACCATTTGCTAGTATCCCCATCTGCAGCAGGGCTGGACTGGGAACAAATTTATTGCCGGGAAATCTGGGTGTCCGGGCCACAATTAATGAAGTCGGGACAGGCCACAGCGGGCCGCGACAGGCCACAGCAGCCACGGGCCACCGGGAAACTCCCGGTAGCCCGCTGGGTCAGTCCAGCACTGATCTGCAGTCTAGTTTGGTGATCAATTCGGCTCCGTCGATTTCCTCGAGTACTTCCTCCATCTTTGGGAGACGGTGCCGATATCTTTTCACTGCCTCGTTGACCACTCTCATATCCAAGCATATGTGATCTGAACCATCCAGCTTACTAACTGATACCATGGGTGATACCCATTCGGTGGGTCCATTTACCTACTCCATAATGTCTTGTTCCAAAAGATTATCTACTTCCACCTCCGCCTGTTTTCTTATATGGAATGGCACGCGTCTAACTGCCTGGGCTACCGGTCAAAAATGAGGTAGGAGGTAGGATGAGGTAGGAAGTTGGTTGAATTCACGCCCAATGGCTGCTATTTGCAATGGTTTAGAAGAATTTATAGAATTAATAAGAGGTAGATTCGGTTTGAGGGAGCCAGCAGCAAGAATAATTGAAAAATTCCATCAAGCTGTGCAAACTAGAGGCGACTCTGCTAGTGCATTCGCGGCGAGAATAAAAGGAATGCTAGAGTTAACTAAAGATGAATTTAAACAATCAGATGAGCAGATAACTACCCTGCTTATCTCAAAATTAAGATGTGGATTAAGAGGTGACATTGCACGTGCAGTACTCCAGCTTGATGCCTTTAAAACCTTTAAGAGAGCAGTCGAGCGGGCGGCACAGCACGAGATGGATTTAAAATATCTGGCAAGCCAAACCACAAAGACTTTAGAATAGCTAGAGGTTGCTAATACTCAGCAACAGCCTAAAGCTCCTAAAAACCAGAAGGCTGAACCTAAACAAGCGAGTACTTCAGAAGTCAATATGGCAGAATTAATAAAGCAACTTACAAGTTAGAAAAAAATGGCAGTTAGACATAAACAACTTAGCTACTACAGGCTTGGCTGTAGGGAAGCCATCCAGACAAATCGAAAAGAGATTATGCAATGAGGGCGGCCATTTTGCTGGGTTTTGTCAGAAATCCAGAGTCCAGACATTTATGGTTTTGCACATATTGCAACAAAAATGGCCACACCAAAAGTCATTGTGGGTTGAGGGAAAAACGACCTTCAAATTTTAATGGTAGGAAATCTTTCTACATCAGTAATGAACAGAATAAGGATAGATCAGAGACTAAACAGAGATATCAAAATGTTCAGGACTCTCGTTACGTTACAGATCCAAACTTCCTACTACGCTTAAAAAGGAATAAACCTGCATGTGTTGTGAAAACTGTATATCTTCCTTGACTTCTCATCAAGTTCCAGTTGGTTAAATCCGTGCACCAAATCTAACTTTGAGAAATACTTTGCCCCCTCAGCCAATGCAATCAGGTCCTCTAGTCGCGGCGCCGTGTGATGTACTCTCTTAATCACCAAATTCACTTCGCGTGGTTGACACATAAACATATCACATCTGAGTCTGGATTCTTCGGTGTATCCACGCAGTGTATAGGAGAGACCCATGGCGTGGGTCCCATATCCTCCCTAATTTGTTCTATTTGTACCATCAAATCTCGTTCTTTCTCCACCTTCTTTTGTACAGTCGTGGACAAAAAAACTTTTTTTTTGTTTAGCTGTTATAAGTTTATCTATCATTATTTGCCCGATCTATCTTTTAATACTGTTGTTAGGATAAGACGAGAGACCGAGTCAATATTGATGTCATTAAATCTCAATGGATTTTTATGCCACTTGGTAGGTAAACTTAAAACAGCTAAACTGAAGGGAAGTTTTTTTTGTCCACGACTGTACATTAAAAGGCAATGGCCGATATCGCTGAGCCACCGGTGCCACTCCCTCAGTCATATGCAAGTGGACCTGACAGTCTTTTGAGTTTCCCACTACTTGGAATAATTCTGGATACTGTTCTTCGACTATGGTATTCACCATCTTCATTATCCCTAACCGCTGTGCTGTTGTAGCTCAAAAGCGAATCCACCTGACAATCGACCACATAAATCACCGTCTCTGTCGTACTTGATGTTCCATACTGAAGATCCACGCTCATCCGTCCTAACAACGGTAAAGACGTCGTCGAACCGTACGTCATTAGTTTTGCTGAGCTTCCTTTCAAAGTTGGTCTCGGTTTCATTGCTTGGTACACCTCTCTACTTAAAATATCCACAGATATCAATAATAAACCTAACCTCCACTTACCCATCACCAACTGCACTTCTGGCATCCTCTTCCTAACATCCTCAACTGCACTTCTGGTATCTTCCTCCTCCTTCCATCCTTATCAGAGCATACACCAATTGCAAATATTTCCTCATCAACATCAAACTCCTCCACCACACTGACCTTCTGCCCACTCCGACTGGTTGACGCTCTTTGATCTACAAAACCGCATAAAATGGCCCACCTTTCCACAGCCTTAACACGTGATATTTTTCGCCGGACAGTCCTGTGGCCCTGGGTGTGGCTAGGTGCGCCCACAGTTGGAGCACTTCCTCCGCCCTTCACCACCTCATGGAGACTATCACTCCGTGGTGCATTCTGCCCACCACGTCCGGTGTTTGCCCTTTTATTATTCCGCCCAAACTTCGCAGCACTCTCTCTGTGTTCAGTATTATTAGCTCAAACCAGATTAACCTCACCACTGTCCGCCACCTCCACTCCCTCCATCTGCTTGGCTTGCCAGTCCAAAACCTCGTATCCTCGGCCGAGGTCTAAGAAATCATTCAATGTTAGCGTACTGTCTTGCAAACCCTGACGGCGTAAGCGGTCCATTTTAGTCCCGTGATTTTACTCTGTCAACCGAATGAAAATCACACCTTACTGCCAGGTAGTGCAGCCGCAGCACATGGTACTGGTCTAGCGTCTCCATTGCTTCCTGTCTAATCACACAAAATGTGTGCATGCAAAACTCCATGTTTTTGCGGAATAAAATACATAGTCAAAATGTCCTTAATCTCCTTGTAACTATGCTGTCCCTCTTTCTGCAAAGTCTCATAAATTGTATACACCTACTCACCCATGTAATGTAGCAAGGCCGCCATCTTCCGTTTGTCTCCTACGATGCCAGCGGCAATCATATGCAGCGCGATCGTTGCAAAGCGATTTTGACGTCATCAAAAATAACATCAGGTCACCTGATTGGCTGCAATCAAAATCGCAGCCAATTCCGTAAGACCTGACATCATTTTTGAGGACGTCAAAATCGCTTTGTGACGCAATTCGTGCTGCCATCGCTCCTGGTGTGTCTCTAGCACAATCCAATCCAATCAACCTCACACGCCAACACAGTCCTAATCCCCAGAGTTCGTCCTTATTCGCCTCGTCCCATCCTTGTCACCAATGTAATGTTCCTCATTAAATAACACGACTAGTCCTTTTGGTGGTAAAACGCCAAGCCTTTAATCATTGTATTTTCTGCAACCTTGTTGCCTCCTGACTTTCACCATCTCGCCACGTAGTGGATACTTTTACAATCATTTATATAAACACTACTAATTGAATTATTGGAAATTGGAAATTAAAATAGTTATTTTTCAAGGACTTATCAAGTCACGAAAAGTAGCCAAAGGATGAAACACCCTATCCACAGACTAATCAAATAGTGGCAATAGCCAGAAGAGTAAGAAGTAGGGATTAAAACTACGGTAAAAAAACTACGGTAAAAAAACTACAAACACCAGAATGACTAGACAGAAAACCCCAAAAGATAAAGTGCAACCTTTAAACTAAGTTAGCCTGAGGAAATAAACCACAAGTGCTTAAACTGGAAACAACAGGATGCCAGGTTGAAGAAATAACATCACGTTAAGCTGAGATAATAACAGCGTGATAGGTTCAGGGAAAATAACCAAAGTAAATGCAGAATATATAAGTCACTTTAAATTCGTATATATACTCTGGCCGAGTATAAGAGTGCGCTATTTCCTATTGGCCCAGCTTGATTACTCCTAACTGTGGACTGTGTACTTCCACCAGGAAAAGTAGTCTTGTTCTATTTTTAATTTGTGTGATTATTTTAATGTTTGAAATGATGTAAGTTTATTTCTTTTCTATAATAAAATGTTTTTTTAAAATCATAAAATATTGTGTTATGCTGGTTTTATTTCTATACTCATGTTTGTTCAGACTGTTGAGTTTATTGGTTGCTTTGTCAGGAAAGCACTCAACATGTATTTTGATCTATTTTTTGGGATCACTACACTAGTGAAAAGGCTGGCCCAATAGGAAATAGCGCACTCTTATACTCGCCGGAGTATAGAAATAAAAGAATCAAACACAAAAAATGTCTGGAATGTCAGTACACCTGCAAAATGCACAGTGTTTGTCTAAAATCCATTTTTACCCCATTAAAATGAAATATTTCACCCAAAAACGTATGTTTTGCTTGAAAGTGTAATTTTTCAGCTGAAAATAAATTCATGTTTCATAAAAATGTATTTTTCCATCTGCAATTGCATTTTTCCATCTAAAAATGCATTTTTTTTGCTTGAAAATGTCATTATTGAAGTTTATGACCATCCTCTGAGCCACTGATCACTTGGAAAATAAAAACCAGGTTTCAGAAATCAAATTCCAAATGAAAACATTTGATGTCATGGAAAATGGCAAATGCCACTACCAATCACAAAACCCAAACGATAAATTCAATTTTAAAAGAAAGAACCAAACCAAACTTTGAAAAACCACCAAAACGCTCCAAAAGGCGCATCAAATAATATTCTTACCAAATGCATAATACAGAAATACAGAATAAAATATATGAGATCATTTTTCAAAGAAATACGAATTCAAATATCGCGGAAATGTTAATCCCGTGTTCATGTAACCAATCAACCTTTTGGAAATCAAACCCGAATTAAATAACGCGAAAATCGAACACAACATGTCGACCAGCATAATCTTCACCTCGCCTCGTCGTGCCCTCTGCTGATCGAGACAAAATTACGTGAAAGATTATTATTTAACATATCGTATTGTTTATAGCATCCGCATAAAATGCACATCCACACACCGAGGTGTATAATAAAGTGAAAGATTTTTAAAATCTGTCGAGAGATGGCAGTGCGTATACAGTAAATAGGGATACCGGTGGTGAAATTGAAAACAATGGAGTCGAAACAAGTTAACGTTGGCTTCATTCTGGCTTTATTCCTGAGGGTTGCGTAAGGTTAAGTAAAAGGGAAGGAAGGGATTACGCACAAATGTCATCGTCAAACAATTCTACTCTGAAACCATCAATTACGCTCAAAGCGAACGAGCGAAAAGAAAGCGAGGTGGCCACGGGCGAGGAGCCTCGTAAGCGACTGGGATCGCTGCCATCAGACGAAACTTCCGATCAAGAGAAACAGTCGTCAGCCTCAAGTCAAGACGATGCGAGCTCAATTAAACGACGAATGAGTCGACGGAAAAAGCCACGTGTAAGATTAGTATAATGCCCGCTCGCGTTTGCATGAATATTCAAAGCTAATTAAAATCTGCGTAAATTTTTCTCAGGTCGAATACAAAGAAATGGATGATAAACTGGCGAATTTATCAGAAGACGATTATTTCTCTGAGAACGAAACAAACTCAGCACCAAAGCCAGCAGAGAAAATTACCCCCAAATTACCCGAAATGAATCCAGAAGAAGACCAGGATAGTGAACATGATGATCCTACTGGACTGGAAGGAGCTGCATTCCAGGTTGAGTTTTATTTAAATTTAAAAATTAAAATGGCGAATTCATCTAAATTGCTTGCAGAGTCGTGTACCTTTTGACAAAATGACGGCTCAGGAAGCTGCATGTTTTCCCGACATTGCCCAAGGACCGCCACAAACGCAGAAAGTGTTCTTACACATTCGAAACCGACTGGTAATTCATTTGTTTTCACGAAAACAACAATATAATGTATGCAAATTTCGTTCTAGCTTCAATTGTGGCTTGAGAATCCTAAACAACAATTAATTTTCGAAAATGCTCTTCCACAAATCGAACCGCCCTACAATAGTGAGGCATTTAAAAAACATTATAATGTTAGAATTTTATATCTTAATAATTTTATCTTTATTTTAGGTGATGGTCCTTTGGTAATGAGGATTCATGCTTTCCTTGAACGTCAAGGATTCATTAATTTTGGAGTTTTTAAACGATTGAAACCTTTACCAAGTAAATTTTATTCAATAGGAGTTTATTTGTTTTGATTTTCTAACATTTAAAATCGATTTTCCAGCGAAAAAACACGGTCGAATTATTGTCATTGGAGCTGGAATTTCTGGTTTGGTTGCAGCGCAGCAGTTGCAGCAGTTTGGCATGGAAGTAATTGTTCTAGAAGCGAGGGTACGTACTATTAAATACACTTATTTCGAGTTATATATAAATTTTATTTTTATTTGTTTTAGGATAGAGTTGGTGGTCGAATCGCTACTTTTCGGAAGGGAAATTATGTCGCAGACTTGGGAGCCATGGTTGTCACGGGCTTAGGTAAATATAGCGTCGATATTTTACTCGTTTTAAACTAAAACTGATGTCTTTCTGTAGGTGGTAATCCTGTTACTGTTTTGAGTAAACAGATTAACATGGAGCTACATAAAATACGGCAGAAGTGTCCGTTATACGAGTCGAACGGCAACACGGTAAATGTTTCGTATGTAAGTTCGCTTCGACAAATTAATGATATACCGAATTTTTTGTTGAGTTTTTTTTTTTTTTAAATTAAATTTTTTTTAATTTTTATTTTTCTTTACTAAATTTTTGCTTTTCAGGTACCGAAGGACAAGGATGAGATGGTGGAAAGGGAATTCAACAGACTTCTCGAGGCTACGTCTTATTTATCGCACCAATTAGATTTTAATTTCGTCAATAGCAAACACGTATCATTGGGGCAGGCTTTGGAATGGGTTATTAAGTGAGGGTTTACAAGTTTTTTTACAAGTAAATGTTACAATGAAAATTGTTTGCGTTTTAGATTGCAGGAAAAACACGTGAAGGAAAAGCAAATTCAACACTGGAAGGCAATTTTAGAATTGCAAGAAAAGTTGAAATCCAATCAAAACAAGGTTTGATTTTATTATTGCATTAAATGTTAATACAATAAATGTTGACATTTTTTCAGATGCTCAGCGTCAAAGAACGTTTAGAAGAATTACACAAACAACACGCTGAATTGAATGAGACGAAGCAACCTCGGGATATAACGTTGGAATTTCTTTTACGTAGCAAATATCGTGATCTCACGGCAGCATGCAAAGCGAGTTGATTTTTATGAGATATTGATATTTAAACTAAAGTTTTAATTCTATCAATAGGAATTCGACCAACTAGCTGAACAACAAAAAGAAATAGAGGATAAACTTCAGGAATTAGAAGCTTCTCCACCAAGGTGATGACTACAATTTAGTAAAAAATGAGCTGTAATTTACGGATTTTTTAATTTTGCAGTGATGTATATTTATCGTCTCGCGATCGGCAAATTTTGGATTGGCACTTTGCTAATCTGGAATTTGCCAATGCAACTCCATTAACCAATTTGTCACTCAAGCACTGGGACCAAGATGATGACTTTGAGTTCACGGGAAGCCATTTAACTGGTTAGATGAGAATGACAATTGGCAGATGAATATTTTTGTTTTAATCGATTGATTTTTACTACTGTAGTACGAAATGGCTACTCGTGTGTGCCTGTTGCCTTGGCTGAGGGATTGGATATCAAACTGAATACTGCCGTTCGGCAAATCAAATATGGAAATTCTGGAGTTGAAATTCTCGCGACCAATTCGCGAACCAATACGAATGCCGTCATTCATAAAGGAGATGCTGTCCTTTGCACACTTCCGCTTGGGGTTTTGAAACAAGCCACATCCGGGAACCAAAATGCTCCCAACACTGTCCAGTTTCAGCCGCCGTTGCCCGAATGGAAAACAGCCGCCATTCAGAGACTCGGATTTGGAAATTTGAATAAAGTAAATATTTTACGAGTAATTAATTTAAAACTAAATTGGTTTAACTTTGCGTAGGTTGTTTTGTGCTTCGATCGCATGTTTTGGGACCCAAACGCCAATTTATTCGGCCATGTCGGAAGCACTACAGCAAGTCGAGGAGAACTTTTCTTGTTTTGGAATTTATATCGAGCACCCGTTCTCCTTGCTCTTGTTGCCGGCGAAGCCGCAGCTATTATGGAGAATGTAAGCGACGACGTGATCGTCGGTCGTTGCATTGCGGTACTTAAAGGAGTTTTCGGTACAAATAATGTACCCCAAGTAAGTATTTTGCGATTAAATCAAATAAATCCAACCTAATCCAACGTAAACATTACAAATTCAGCCTAAAGAAACAGTTGTGACAAGATGGCGGGCCGATCCGTGGTCCCGAGGTTCATACTCCTTCGTAGCCACCGGATCTTCAGGCAAGAAAAAGTTAATTATGAGAGAGAAAGAAGTTTTTTTTAAAGCATTTTATATTTTGCAGGTAACGATTACGATCTATTAGCAACACCCGTGACACCTGCATCGACGGTGGCAACGGGTACGAGCGGCCCAACCCCGCAGCAAATCACCAATGGAAATTCGATGCCTCGCCTCTTTTTCGCGGGGGAGCATACGATTCGTAATTATCCCGCCACCGTACATGGAGCTTTGATCAGTGGCGTTAGAGAAGCAGGTCGTATCGCCGACCAGTTTCTCGGCTGTCCATACGCACTTCCTCGTCAGCAATTCGAAACCTGATCCGTCACTTTTCACTTAATTTAATTTTAACTTTAAATTTAAATTTAATGTTTTTTGTTTTGTTTTTTATTAAAATGTTAGAAAGAAAGCACGAGCAACTGAAAGCAGCACACATTAAACTGGACAGAAAGAGTTTAATTTCTGTCAAAGTGAAATATACAGTTGGATGTTTGTTTTATGTAATGTTTTTTGTTTTGTTTTTTAATTTTTAATTTGTCTTTTCGAATACATTCCACTGCACGGAACACGAAATAGTTGCATTCGAGCAAAGTTGTATGCGTAACCTTTCGCGCATTGGAATGTAGTTCGAGCAAGGCCAGCCACTTTTGCCTTTTGTTATTCACGTCGTGTTGCCGTCATAACTCTGCTCGAGTCTCCAAAATGTGGGTGGACTCTTAAACATAATCTGTCCAAAAGAGGGTACAAGCTGCGACCAAACGAGTTGAGCAGGTACCCATTCATACCAGTGCGCAGATTAAATTCAACGGAAAACTGACCATTATCGAGTTAATAGAAGCCAAGTAAGAGGCACCGGAATGAATGAAAGAATTTGCCCTCTAGGCAGATGTACGCCTGACCCACACAACGGATGGCCGAGGTCGCGGTCATTTGTTGTAGTCAGGTTAATTGGTTTGTTTGGGCTCAAAGAAAATACTACAAGAATTTAAGGGAAAAAAAATTAAAAATCGCATAAAAATAAAAAGTAATGCTTAGTAATAGTCGAAATTAAATCCCGTTTCCTTATGACGCTTCTATTGAATATTTCATGGGCTCGCGGTCCAAGTTTCAACCCTAATTAGGTCTTGGAGGAAATGTTGCATTTTACACGATTTCACTCAAATCCAAGGCCTCGTTTTTGTCGTCCTAGCGCAGTCTCGCATCTTTTATAAACAACTTTTGTAAAATGCTACTTAAAATTTTTCTGTATAACTTATTGCAATTTTTTTGTGTACTATCGTTTTGTTCGTGATTATTTTCTATTTGTAACCGAAATCGGACGGTGAAGATCATTAAAAGTGAACTTTATTTCGACTTAAAATTTGCTTGGGCAAGCGATTGATGACCTTGGTTTATTTTTACCCAGAAATCATTGCGATGGCAGTCGACATGCACCTCATGTTTTCGTTTTGGTCGAAAAGGCCGTAAAAACGAAGAAACTGGGGGGAATTGTTGGGATAATAAAATTCGTCTCGATTCAAATTAATTTTAATGTTTTACACGGGAATTTTCGTCGCGGAATTTGCCCGAATTGTGGAAAAATGGTGACAGGTGTGCACTGCCTGGGACAAAAAAGGCAATAAGCATTCGAAGCGCCGTCAAAAATAAATTGTCTTCCTTTTTACTCGCCTACTCCCTCCTTTTTATTTGGGCTAGCTAAACGCAGAATAAAAAAAATTAAGAATACATCTACACAAAGCTCGAGGTTAGCTCGTCGATAATTACACGAGCTAAGGAATTTTTTTAAAATGTAACCGACCCCCAACTCAAAAAAATAACTCGGTCCATTAGTAGGGTGGCGCATGCGCAGTTTATGTTACCGTCACATCAAGGAGTTGCTTGTGTCGTGTGTATTGACGAGTGAGTAGCCCAGCACGACGACGACGACAACGCAGCAACAAGTTTAACCATAATTAGCAATAACTTAAGAGAACAATAATTTAAAATGGGCGAAAACGCGAACAATAACGCACAGAACACCGCCGACTATTTGGCTCAGTTGCTCAAGGATAAGAAAAACTTACTCGCTTTTCCTAATCTTTTCCTTCATCTAGAAAGACTCCTCGACGAGGGTAAGTCGTTTTTTTTACTTCTTAGAAATAGATAAATACAAAATGTAATGTAACTGCACGGTACAATGCTAATTATCTTAATCGAGTTAAATTATGCACGCTGTTTGATTCGTCTGAAAAGTTTTCGGATTTCCGTCGTCTCTTAGGCTAATCCGGCCTCAAAATGACCTCCATTTTAAACTTTTTTGTGCGGTAAATTTTTTAAGCCTACATTTTTGTTTTATTAAAACATAAAATAAAATTTCAGAAAAAAGATTACATTTCTCATTATTGGACCTGTTACTTTTGACCGATATGTATTTTTTGTTCTTATCGACGTATTAAATTACAACCCGGCCGAAGCGCTACTGTCAAAATGAATGTTTTTTAAAAAAAGAAATAAAAAAAAAACATATATGGATATATATATATACAAAGATTGCAGAATTAAGGAGAGCCTTTTTAAGACCTTCACCTAGGCTGTTGTAACTTATTTCTTTTCAGCTTAAACTTATAAATAGAAACGAGTTTCTTGGCAACCGAGAATCAAATTACCGAAAACGTTGCGATTTTTGCTTGAATCTTTCCGCAAGAGATAAACATTGATCTTGGACACCGAGATCAGTTTCACCTTGAGTTACAAACACGAGAAAATAATATTTTCCGAGAGAAAACTTTGAGTTTATAAGGAGAAATAACGACCCGCCCAACCCGCCTACAACTGAATTTAAGGAATTTGGTTTTTTTTTTTTTGCTTTGGGTTTTAAATTTATCACACGAAGAGAGGGAGAGGAAAAAAAATCAAATTTGAATAAGTTCATTTTATTCTTGCAATCTCGGTTTATATTTTTATAAATAACTTTAATGGATGGTTGTTTGACTTTTTACAGAAATCAGCAAAGTGAGAAGCAATCTCTTCCAGATCAATGGCGTTAAAAAGGAACCTCTCGATCTTCCCGAGCCCCAAGGCCAAGTCATGACGCAATCCGAAAAGGTGTATGTGCCCGTTAAGGAACATCCTGATGTAAGTATTAAGTTAAGCGTAGATACCCAAAATACTACCCGTCAATTGTTATTTGATTTTGTTATTTTTATTTTTTTAAATTTAAAATTTTAAAATTTTTAAGTTCAATTTCGTTGGGCGCATCTTGGGACCTCGAGGAATGACCGCGAAGCAGCTCGAACAAGAGACTGGGTGTAAAATTATGGTCCGAGGAAGGGGTTCGATGCGGGACAAGAAGAAGGTATGATTTTTAAAACTGTTTAAAATGTTTCAAAATTAATAATTAATAATTAATAACCTAACCTAAAATTATTGGGGCGGGGACAATATTGAAAATCTTTGATTTATTCATGTTTTTTAACACGCTACTTTAAAGGATGGAGATTGGAAGTGTAAGTATATTTAATTTCTCTTGAGTTGGTTTTTGTTATTTTTCTTGAGTTGGTTTTTGTTAATTTTTCTTGAGTTGGTTTTTGTTGATTTTATTGTTTTTTATTTGTATTTTTTTGGTGTTTTAAATTGTTAATGACGATTTGTTTGTTTTTATTTTTGTCTAGGAGGAACAGAACCGTGGTAAAGCGAATTGGGAGCATTTGAACGACGAATTGCACGTTTTGATAACTGTGGAAGATGCTCCTAACCGCGCAGCCGTCAAATTACAGCGTGCCATTGAGGAAGTCAAGAGGTTATTGGTGCCAGCAGTGAGTATCGAACGAATTTTGAATTTACAATTTGATTTTGATTTTCTTTTAATTAAATTAAATTTTGATTTTTTTTTAATAAATTAAAATTTGATTTTTTTAAAATTAAATAGATTTTGATTTTTTTTAAAATTAAATTAAATTTTGATTTCTTTAAAATTTAATTTGATTTTGATTTTTTTTTAAATTAAATTAAATTTTGATTTTTTTTTAAAATTATATTAATTTTTTTTAAGGTTGACGGTGAAGACGAATTAAAGAAGAGGCAGCTGATGGAATTGGCCATTATCAATGGAACGTACCGCGACAGCAGTACCAAGAACACTGCCCGTAAGTTGCTTTTACTTGAGACGAGGTGATTCCGCTAGCTATTTAGGCCGCCATTTTTTTTTTTTTTTTTTTTTTTGTAGTGCACTGGATGGCCGAAAACTTTTTCGCAAAAGGTCTATTAGAGGAATGTGTAAAATTTCATTACAGTTTGATAAATTAGCTGGAATAGGATGTTAAACTTGGGAGTTAACGTTAAAGAAAAGCGCGTTGAAATTTGCATTTGAGCCGAATTCAACTCTTAGGTGTTGGTGACTAGACTTAGCTTTGTTTGGGGTGCGGGAATAGTTTAGCAGGTTTAACTTCAACTTTGAGGTGGCTTGGTGAGGATATATATATAGTTAAAAGCGCCGATTTTATATAAATTCGAATGAAATTTGACATTTAAAATAACTTTTATTGATGTTAAGTTGATGAAAGTTAATTCTTCTACTAAATAGTAATACGTTTATTATTTCTAGAAGCTCCCAGAATTCTAACTCCAACTATGAGTCTGGCGAGTCCGATGAGGACGCAGAATGCACCTTTGGGCGCTCCGCTAATCTTATCACCGCGAATTCCCGGGACGACGCTTCTCAATGGCGGCGGCCCGCCACCTCTAATCACACCGACCGACGCTGGACTGTTGTATTCTCCGTACGATTATCACCAGTACGCTGCGGCATTGGCTTCTCCCGCTTTACTTGCCGAGTACTCAGATCACACATCAGCCGGTGGGTTGTTCACCAGATAAAATTCTGAGGTTTCTCCCTTCCCAGCGGAGAGATACGCCACTTGTTGATTGACTTAAAAATTGTTTCTATTATAATTATTCCATTTGTGATAGTTTTGATATTTCTATATATTTTTTTTTTCATTATTATTATTATTATTATATTATTATTATTATTATTTTTACATATAACCTTTACATATTTTTTGAAAAGTTATTTAAGCTGTGGATTTGGCAGGAAAATAACATTGCGTAGAAGCATTAGAGGATGCTGGCCATTCTGGAAATGCCAATTTTGATTTTTTTTTGATTTTTTTTTGTTTTTTTTTCCTTTTCTTTGTTTATTCGGGTTAAAATTCCGAAAAAAACTAGATGAGGGTTAAGATGATAGTCTTGAGGTGCTGAGCACAAATAGAACGTGGGAGGGGGAGCTGAGAACAGGTTTAAGTTATTTGTCTCGTTGCCATTTTTGGTATTGCTGCTAATGTTTAAATTTTAACCAGGGTAAAAGAATCTTGAAGCGGTGGCAAACAGCACAACGTTTAAGATTAGTCACTTCTCTAATGCTTCTAGTAATCGGAGTTGTGTCTGTGAGCCAGCTTAAAGATTACCACAGATTTATATCCTTTTTGATGTTTACAAAACATTCCATTTTATCCCGTTTCGCCTAAAGTTAGTCAATCTGCGTTGTGTACGTTAAAAATCACTAAAAGTGCTGTAAAGGTAATCGTGGGCATTTCTCTTTCTGCTCCGTGCAGATTTTTTTTCTTTTCCTTTTTTTCTATTTTTTTGTCGATTTGTTGTCTGAGCGTTTAACGTGTGTGAAAATGTGTTGACTAATGACTGATCCAATGTGTGTAGGTGCAGTAGCTAAGCAACGTCGGCACTTGGGGTTGAGAGAACACCCCTATCAACGAGCTGGTTCTTTGTCATAACTGTCCTATCAGGTTAGTTTGTTTCTATTCTATCGAAAAAACCTATTGCAAGTGTCGTAGTTTGGCTTTCCGAGCCAAATTCGTGACTATTCCTTGTTTATTGGGTGAATGATCAGAGAAAAGCAAAGAAATCTGAACATTTCCCTAATTAAGCGAGTGGCCATGGATCAATTTAGTCCTCATTTTTTCCCGTCGTGATCTGTGGCTTCTATTTTTTTTTTCTTCTATTTTTTTTCTTTTTTTTTGGTGCTATTTGCGTTAATTATTTTTGAAAGACATTTTTTAACGCGTCAAAGATAATTGTTTGTCTTTAACGCAAAACAGTATTTTTCTCCATTTTTATATAATATATATTTTGTAACATTTATTTATTTATGGCACCCAGTCTTTACAAGAATGTTATTTAAGAGGAAAAAAGAAAATTGCAAAAAAAAAAAAAATTGAAAATTTTGTTTTTATTTTTGTAAAGATTGGTAGCTCGTGTTTATATATTTTGCAAGTTAATTTGAATTTAAGTGTTGAGTTTGAGGCAGTGTATGTTTTGCTCAAGTTTATTAAATATATCTATTTTTTAAAGCAAGTAAAGAAAAGTAAATGTTGCTCAATTGGAGGCCTATATATATATATATTATAATATATATAAAAACATATATTTGTGTATTTGTTAAATTAAATGTGACTGAAAAAATTTTAAAAAAAGAAATTGAAATTGTATTGTACATAAATATAAATATACGAGGCAGGAAATTTTTCTTTTTATTTAGTGGTGTTATTTCGTCATTAGAAATTAATAGCTTGTAAGAGTGGTGGTATCCTGCACATGATAGCTATTGTAGTGAGGTGCTATTGGCCTTAAACTAACCTGGGAGCAGCTATTTATAATAATTAATTATTTAATTCAATTCAATTTAATTATTTATTTAAAAAAAAAAAATTTGATCCCACGAGCTCCCTCGAGTGAATCAATTTGTCTTATATTTGTTTTTATTTTATTTTTAATGGATTAATCAATTGTATTAATCTTTTCTCCCATTCATTCGAGTCAGAGACTAACCATCTTTTCATTTCTTTTTCTTTTCTTCGTCTATGTATTCGTGTAACACAGTAGCAAGTTGCGGCTGAAAACACTCGAAACCAAAACTCCCCGACTAACTTCTCACCTTAACCGACTGAACTGCACGCTGTACACGCCCACCTTCGTCATTTTGTGCACCAGACAACGACCAGACCAATTAACCAACCACAACGTGTCAACTTCAACATCTATCAATCAAATTCCGGTTCGTACCGAAAAACTCGATTGTGGACTTCCAATACCAAACAAACTAAAAATTAACAACGGTTCGAGTTGAATACTTAACGGTTACAAATACTTAACTCAAAAAAAAGATAAAAATTACCGAACAAATTAGCCGAGGGACATCAAACAAAGCAGCTTCAATGTTTTTATCACTGACCAGTAATTATTAGTTGTTTTTTCTCGTTTTTTTTCTTTTTCGTTTTTTCGATTTAATTACGGTCGTGTGAAGTGTTTTTCGTTAATTTTACGCAGCGAGATGCTGATTCTGAATTATTTTTTTTTTTAATTTTTAAAAAAAATTTAATTTGGATGCAATAAGAGGATTTGATTCTTAAAAACGAGGCAGCTGCATTTAGAAAATGGTCACAAGTTTATCCTGCGCGTGTCACTAGACTTTGTATTAGTTTTTTGAATCTCAGATGAAACGAACGAGTTTACTCTTGATCACATTTAAGTTTTGTTAGTGATTGAAATATTTTTCTTATATATATATTTTATGTACAACGGAATTTAGTTTTTAAAAAGAAAATGAAATGTGGCGGCACAGAAATGCGAGATTATATACTTATTCGAAATTTTATTTAACGAATGAATCTCTGTTCAGCAACAAGTAGATCTGGGAACAACTAGCGAGTTCTAAATTTGGTTGGTTGGAGTATAAATTCGACCAATTTAAGCAATAAATAAAAAAAAGCGCGTATGTTTTTTATTTTGTTTTTTATTTTGTTTCTTAGATCTAGTAATAGATTTTGTTTGGATTTAGGCTCAGCTTTTTTTCTCTTTTTTTTACCATTATAAATACTAACTTATTTTATACTTGGGAATTTAACTTTCGTTTGTTATCCTGCAATGTTTCGTTTTGTAATATTACAGCAATCGGCTCATGTGCAGTGCTAGAGATCTGTTTTTTTTTTTTTTATTTCTTTCTTTAAAAAAAAAAAAAGAAAACACTAGTGCCAAAAAAAAATATTCACTTGTTCAAACACTTGCTTAAATGCTCAAATTGCTGACTTTATGACAATTTGTCCAAAATGGCGGGGGAAAAAAATTAAACTTGTTAAAATGAGATTTGTTGTAAGATCAGCAATGAAAATATTTGCTTGTGGAGTTTTCTGTCGGTGAAGCCAGTGTGCTGTGCTTGTAAACGTAAAATATTTCTAACTTGTGTACTTAAAAAAAAAAAAAAAAACTGGCGGTTTAAATTGGTTCAAAGCACTGTTATTTGAAGCATGTACATTAGTGTGGATCTCCCGCCTTGGCACTTTTACTTAACTGAAATTAAACTTGAATTTTGTTATATCACTTGGCGTTCTACTTTTTGTGTTTTAATTCAAGCATAATCACCTTATCACGTTTAAATTAATACTTTCTGCATCTTTTTTAACAACATTAAACAAAAATCTCGGCATTGAAAGTTTAATTATTTATTTAAATTACAATCTTTAAAAATGTCTGCTCTGTCGCACTATAACTGCACTTTCATCGTTAGATGTTACATAACTCACCAAACAATCGATAAAACTCAATAAAAAATTATCTGCGATGAAAGCAATTAAATAATAAAATTAAGACTCGCATGAGGGTTCTCAAGGCTAAGAATAAAGAAGAAAGTTATTTTTTCCTGAGTAATTTTAGTTCCCCCAAGATAACATTTGGTTTACTTTTAATTATCTTCACCAGATGTCGCTGAATGGAAACGTAAACGGACATCTGCTTCTCTGGCAGTTACTTCCTTTTACTATTGAACGTTAAAATGATTATCATCAACATGTGTAATTGATTATCATTACATTTACCGTAAAGCACTTGTTTCTAACAGTAGATGAAAAGAACAGACAACTTGTCGGTATGAACCGATCTGTCTACGTCGTAGCTGCTGCTCGCACACCGATAGGTATGTTTAAACACGCATAAGAAAGCATAAACATTAATCTGTAATGACAAAAAAAATCACTGAAGGATCATTTAATGGTTGTCTGTCGGGATTGTCAGCTGCGGAATTGGGATCGATGGTAATCGAAGATGTCGTTAAACGCGCGTCGGTTAATCCAAGTGACGTGTCGGAGGTGATCATGGGCCAAGTGTTCACTGCTGGTCAGTATTTAATTTAAACTCTGCACTGGATATTAATCGAATGTGTGGTGATTTAGGGCAAGGTCAAAATCCAGCCAGACAAGCGAGTATGAAGGCAGGAATACCTTACGATGTGCCCGCGTGGGGCGTAAGCATGTTGTGCGGATCCGGATTAAAAGCGATAGCGCTTGGATTCCAGTCAATTAAATGTGGAGATGCGGATTTAATAGTTGCTGGCGGTCAGGAAAGTATGAGTCAAGTAAATTCTTGTAGGAAATTTGATAAAATCATAAAATGCGAGGTTTTTTTTGCTTGAAATAAATGTTATTTCAGGCACCCCACGCAACTCGTATGCGAACTGGGACGAAGATGGGTGACGTGTTGTTAGTTGACACACTGATCAAAGATGGGTTGCAAGATGCATTTGAAGATTGTCACATGGGTGTGACAGGTACATTTCTTACTACAATTCGCTGGATGGAATTTATAATTTAATACCAACTTGCAGCTGAAAATATAGTGAAAATGTATAAGGTGTCGCGAGAAGCTCAGGACAGTTTTGCATATCAATCCCAACAGAAAACTGAAGCTGCTGTCAATTCTGGACACTTTAACGAAGAGATAGTTTCTGTTGCGATACCAGGAAAAAAGGGTAATTCTATAAATGAAGTTCTAATTACAAGAATTGTTTATGACGATATAAAATTAACAGGACAGAGCGAAATCTCCAAAGACGAGTATCCCCGTTTTGGTTGCACGAGCGAATCACTAGGAAAGTTAAAGCCTTGTTTTATTTTAACCGGGGAAGGCACCGTAACCGCTGGCAACTCATCGGGCATCAACGACGGCGCTGCGGCCGTTGTCTTAGCGAGTGAAGCTAAATTGAAGCACGACGCAAACAATCAAATCCTTTGTAAAATAGTTTCTTGGGCTCAAGTCGGTGTTATGCCAAGCATCATGGGGATGGGACCAGTTCCTGCAGTTAGAGCAGCGGTTATTATTATTTTAAGTGTTTAAAACAGATATGGAAGATTAATTTGAATTTCTATCTCTTTATCAGTTGAAAAAAGCAGAATGGTCTATCGATGAAGTCGATCTTTTTGAGCTGAATGAAGCGTTTGCTGCGCAGGCTTTAGCCGTAATACAAGAACTTTCTATCGATTCGAATAAAGTAATCATAAATTTGCTATATTCTTTTTGTATAACTAAATTACATTTTTTAAATTTTGGTTCTAGGTGAATATTAATGGCGGTGCAATAGCGTTGGGCCATCCTTTAGGAGCATCTGGTGCTAGGGTTCTTGTAACGTTAATTTACGCGTTACGACGCACAGGAGGCAAAAAGGGTGTTGCAGCTTTATGCATCGGTGGGGGCCAGGGAATCGCAATGTGCATTGAAGTCGTTTGAGTCGCATTTTTATTAATTTTTTTGTTTGTTTATTGAGTGATAGCAAAGGTCTATCTTTATGGTATATTTATATATATTTTTACTATGATAAAACATGATTCAACATTTATGAAATATTTATAAACCACAAAATCATATATTAACATGGCAAATAAATTAAAACTAATTTGAGTTTTTCACATTTTTAGTCGTAACTCAAGTGTGCCACATGAAATACCGACCATCTTGGTTTGTCGTACAAAATTTAGAAATTGGTTTAAACATAATCACAATAAATTTCTTTAAATATAAAATCAAATACTTTCACATCTGTCGAAGACGGGCTAATCTTTGAGTTAATTCGTCCTAACAGAGAAGAAAGAACATTAAAGCTAAGTAATAAAAAAGCGTCATTTGTTGTTACCTGTTCTTGAGAGACCTGTGTTGATACGCCGATAGATCCCTCTTGGCCTTGTGGAAGCTGCATGTTAAGCTCGATGCTAAAACACGAGAGAGAAAAAAACGTTGAATAATAATGTTACAAATTATTTTGTATAAAAATCAATTTTACCCGGCTTCGTCTGCCACTTTCAACATAAGTGTATCAACCTCGTTTTGAGGTACAGAAGTCGTCGTAGTTTGACTCATCGTAGTCTCCATGTACGAAGATTGGACGTCCAAATCTTCAAATTGGTGCTCGAATTTATCCATTAAAGCGGATATCTAAATTGAAAAACATTTATTTTTGATTTTGATTGAAGTAAATAAGTCGTTTATGTTTTACTTTTTCCAAATTCATGGATTTCATAGTCGCATCCATAGCTTTCACGACGCCTGCCATGCTTTGAGTCACCTGTAAAGTCGGCCATTAATGAATTTCTAATTTTAATTTAATCGTTGTAATTACTTTTTTCGTCGTAACTGCAGTTTGTACACGACTGGCGACGGCATCGACTCTCGAGCTCATGCGCAAATAATTTAGAGCTTGGTTTTTTTGACGTATGGCATTTTCTGCGTGAATTCGTGCTCCTTCGACATTATTTTTCTGAATGGCTTTCTTCAATTTATTCTTTTCTACCTTTTCTTCTTTCTCGCATTTCTTCGCGTTTCTTTCTAAATCCTTGGCCGCGAATTTCAGATTAAATAAATGTTATTAGTAAAAGTCAAGGGTCTCATCTCATGTCTGAATCAAAAAAATACAATTAAGCGACGATCGACGACAAAAGGATACTTTCCATATTAGAGGTAGACATCGTTAAACGATATGTTTGTTCCAAAATTAAAAAGTATTACTATCAGATTGCCGATTGCAAAACGAAGAGAAATGAGTTTTGTATACAGCGAAAAATTTCTCAAAAGTCAGCCATTATGACATCATAATCTCGTGGGTGTTTCAAAACATTTTAAATAAACTGCAAATAATTTTTAAAAAATTATAACACATTATTTTAATTCTTATTTATTTACAAAAGAAATAAATGTATCTTATTTGTATAATTTCTGTGGTTGCTTCCTACCACAGTATACTACTGTTTAGAAATAATCAAAAGAGGGCAGCACCGTGACCGAGAGTCAGAACTCAACTCGCATGTTGACCGATTATAAACACGGTGACGTGAGAGACATCGGTTAGGAGTTGAAATGGCTTTGCCGAGGTTATCTGTTTTCGTTCGGGCGTTTGGTGAAGTGTCAGAAAACCCATCGAATGAAGTAGATAAAACAGATTTAAGGAGAAAACGTCCATCGGAAATCAAAAGAAAGGCGAAGTAAGAATCGTATTTACTCGAATGAAATTGTCACATATTGCAATCGTGGTGTAATCTCTCTGAATTTCAGACGCTGTAAAATAACATGGCAAGAATTGTCGGAAGTTATTGTAAACAATGAACCGCCTGGTGCGAAGATGCGTGTAGAACACATGCTAAGGGATTTAAGAAATTACAGCAGAGAAATAGGTGCGAAAATAGCAACTTTTCCTTCATGATTTCCAGAATTTAGATACCAAGAAATTAAAATTTTATTTATGGTAATTTTATTTTATTTTATTTTTCAGTTGGTTCGGATGCGAATTGGGATACAGTTGAAACTGCATGCGTGTACTTCTTTTTTAATTTTGAAAATACTGAAATGATTTCCTGCCATCAAATAACAGAGTTGAAAAACATGTTTGGCAATGTGGTGCAATCAACAGTTTATAAAATGAACGATGTAGTTCACAGATTGGCCGCCATTTTGCCTGATAACGTTCTTAATTCGTTAAGAAACAGTTATGAAAATGAATTGGAGATTTTATTCGGTCAGGGAATAAAGTTTACGCCATTAGTGTTGCCTGAAGATTGGAGTAAGGAAGCTTTAAATGGGGAAGATTGGGTTTGCAACGACGACGATGAGAAGGTTTCGAAGGGCATTAGTCTCGCATACACCAGTGATAATAAAGAAAAGGAAGCCACCACTCCCGAGAATTCTCGAAGAATGAAACATGATTCTTATTGGTTAAACCAACTGCTTAAACTGCACTACGTTTACGAAGATTCCATCGACGATTTGGTGATGTCAACAACGCGACTTTTGTTAACGTCCAAGTCGAGCGAAGAACTTCAAAATGATGTACGTGATGCGATTTAATTTGACGGAATTATTTACAAATAATAATGGCTCTGATTGCCTTTCAGTTGTGCGAGTTACTTGGTTTTGATCACATGGATCTGATTGAAGTGGTACTGCAGCACAGGAAGGAATTTATCGAGTTGACGAATAAGAAAAATGAACATATTCTTTTAAAATCGGAAGCAGCCAGAAGAACGGATAAGAAACCAGCTTACGCTTGTTACGTGACAATTCAGGTTTATAACGGGTCTTTTTATCTAATTTGTATGATTTTCTGATTCGTTTTGATTTTTAATTTTAGTCAGAGTATGAAAAGGAGGTGGCGAAACAAATTCGGAAAGGTGAAAAGAAAATTCAAAGGCAAAGAGTAGAACAGGAAGATGGAAAGGAGATGTTTGATGGCAAATATTTAAAACAACAACGAGAAATTTCTCTGATGACGGCGATGACTGCACCTTTGTTTCGAAACGATGCTGCTCAAGTATCTCATCCTCGTATTACGTATCCAAATGTTTACGATTCGTATCTGGAAGCCAAGCAGAGCGCTAGTTACATAAGCGGACAAAAAGTAAACTTTTCTACATTAGAGTATTTGTTTTACTGAATTCTAACTGGTTTGAATATTTTTTTAAAAAAATAAGATGTGCCTACCTGTGGGATTCGAACGTAAACAGACGCGAGAATATGAGGAAGTGTCAATCCCGGCGAACGAATCGCCACCGGTCAATGTGGGAAATAGATTAAAACCTATTTCAGAATTAGACGAGGTACTTTATTTGGGATGAAATCGTACAACGCTCGAGTAACTTAACGACATTTTCAGATAGGGAAAACTTGCTTTGATGGGATAAAAACACTCAATCGGATTCAAACCGTGGTGTTTGACACGGCTTATCATTCCAATGAAAACTTGCTCATTTGCGCACCCACAGGTGCGGGTAAAACGAATATTGCCATGCTGGCTATCGTACATGAGATTAAACAACACATGGAAAATGGGACAATCAAAAAGGACAATTTTAAGGTGAATCAAGATTTAATCGATCGAGTTTGGATTAATTTTGAATTTATTTCAGATAATTTATGTTGCACCGATGAAAGCGCTGGCAGCGGAAATGGTACAAAACTTTAGTTCCCGGCTGCAATCTCTGCAAATTTCTGTTAAAGAGTTGACGGGAGACATGCAGCTTACGAAAACTGAAATTGCAAACACGCAGGTATTTAATTTAATTTACGGAAAAGCTATTTCCACTTATTGCCGAGAGAGAAGCTACTGTAATCACTACAGAAGAAAGGAAGAAAGTATTTTGTGTATGTAGGAAACCTGAAAAAGGCTTGGAAATGGTGCAGTGCGAGTAAACCAAATCATACTTTTATTTTCATTAAAATAAAAAAAAAAGAATATATTTTCTTTTGGAATGAGGAACAATCATTTTAGTAGGAATTAGGCAATCATTTTGAGAAAAATCGGTGGAAATAGTCCGTGCGACTATTTCCACCGATTTCTGTGATCATTTTGAGAGAAATTGGTGTAAATAGCCCGTGCGTCTATTTCCACCGATTTCTGTAATCATTTTGATAGAAATCGGTGGAAATAGCCCGTGCGTCTATTTCCACCGATTTCTGTAATCATTTTGAGAAAAATCGGTGGATTTTGGTTTCTAGACAATATTATTATTTTATTTATTTCTAGATTATTGTTACAACTCCAGAAAAATGGGATGTGATCACACGAAAGGGAACTGGGGACGTCGGCTTGACGCAATTAGTACGCTTACTCATTTTTGATGAAGTACATTTACTCCACGGAGACAGGGGACCAGTTGTTGAAGCCTTAGTGGCCAGAACATTGAGACAAGTGATTATACTTTTCGTAGTCTTCAATTTTTTTTATTTATTTGGTTATTTGTGAGTAGGTTGAAACGAGTCAAAGCATGATTCGAATTATTGGTTTATCAGCTACATTACCAAACTATTTGGATGTGGCAGAATTCTTGCGAGTTAATCCACAAGTTGGGTTGTTTTATTTCGATTCGCGTTTTCGGCCAGTACCATTAAGCCAGACGTTTATCGGAGTCAAGGCAGTAAATTCGTTGCAGCAGATGCAAGATATGGACAACGCTTGTTACGACAAAGTATCGCTCATGGTAGAGAGGGGGCATCAAGTGATGGTTTTTGTTCACGCTCGGAATGCTACGTATCGCACGGCTACGGTGATGCGCGAAATTGCTAAACAAAGAAATCAAGTGCAAACATTCGAAGTGAAAAATCCTGGACTTGCAGATAAACAAGTGAGAAAGTTCAATTTTTTAACTAATTTAATTTCTACGGTTTTTTTTTCTTTTTTTTTTTTTTAGATTGCATATTCTCGAAATAGGCAATTGATGGATTTAATTCCGAGCGGATTTTCTATTCATCATGCGGGAATGCTTCGTCAAGACCGCAATTTAGTGGAAAGATTATTTCGCGAAGGAGTTATTAAAGTTCTTGTATGCACTTCCACATTAGCATGGGGTGTGAATTTACCTGCTCACGCTGTTATCATACGGGTAAAAAAAAATTGGTGCGTTATAAGAACAATTTTAACAATAATTGTTTTTTCAAATGATGAAGGGAACTGAAATTTATGATTCGAAACACGGTTCATTTGTGGATTTGAGTTTTTTGGACGTGCTACAAATTTTCGGTAGAGCAGGGCGCCCGCAGTACGACAAATCTGGTCACGGAACGATCATCACAACGCACGATAAATTGGCTCATTATCTTTCTCTGCTCACCAGTCAGTGTCCTATTGAGAGTCAGTTCGAACAGAATTTGACGGACAACTTAAATGCTGAAGTAACTTAATTTAAATTTATATTAATATTAATTTAACTTAAAAATTATTAACCTTTGTAGGTTGTTTTGGGTACGGTGGCTACGATTGACGAAGCAATTCAGTGGTTGCGGTATACTTACTTGTATGTCAGAATGATAAGAAATCCGCAGGCGTACGGCATTAAATACGAAACGGTTAAGGTATTTCTGAACCGAATGTCAATCGCTAATTGGTAGAACAAATATTAATAATTTTTGTAATTAGAACGATCCAACGTTGTTGGACTACAGATTTCAATTAATCAAAAGAACAGCTAAGAAATTGGATGAAGCGAAAATGATACGTTTTGTAGAACGTACTAAAAGTCTTCACGCTACTGATCTCGGTCGGACGGCTAGTCATTTTTATATTAAATATCACACAGTCGAGGTTAATATAGGAGTTTAATGTTGCGTAGTAGTTGGAAGAGTAATCATAATTTTATTTATAGTTGATTAACGAAATGCTGCAACATAATATGCATGACGGAGAGATAGTGGCAATGGTTTCTCAAGCGGAAGAATTTAATCAGTTAAAAGTACGGGAGGACGAAATGGATGAATTGGAAGACCACATACTCACTCACTGTAAATTACCCGTGAAAGGCGGCAAAGAAAACACGCACGGAAAAGTGAATATTTTACTGCAGACTCACATATCGCGTGGAGATTGTGATAGTTTTTCTCTCATTTCCGATCGAAATTACATCACGCAGGTGATTTTTTTAATTTTTAAGTTTAAAGTGTGAATGTGAAATATATTTTTTCTTCTTCTGTAGAACGGTACTCGTATCTTGCGTGCTCTTTTCGAAGTTGTTTTACGACGCCGGTGGGCTGTAATGTCCACTCGAATGCTTCAACTGTGTAAAGTTTTGGAGCAGCGAATGTGGGCGGACGACAATCCACTGCGACAGGTTTCACTTCTCCAACGTGATTCAACGATAATTGATAAATTGGAAGAAAAAAGATTAACAGTCGATAAACTGAGAGAAATGGATGCCAAAGAGATCGGTCATTTCATCCATAACATCAGGTTGGGTCCGTTGATTAAACAGTGTGCGGACGCCATTCCAACGCTCGCTTTGGAAGCCTCGATTCATCCCATCACCAGGGAAATTTTGCGTGTGCGTGTGACCGTCACTGCCGATTTCCGCTGGTGCGACAAAATACACGGAAACGTTGCCGAATCTTTTTGGGTTTGGGTTGAAGATCCGAAATCTGACATCATGCATCATTATGAATATTTTGTGTTGACAAAATATCAGGTACTGTAACTACTGTAACTTGAATAATTCACATTCACATTCGCCATAATTACAGATAGAACATATACTTTCAGATCTTGCTCGTCTCGGGATCTCGGTCTCAGCGATCTCGGGCCTTTTTCGGTTCGAGATCTCGGTCTCGTAAAACCGAGATTTCAGCACGAGATTATATAAGAGAACGAGATATAATAAAAAACGTACAATTAACGTTACGAGTCGAATGCGGCCGATTTTCGGCCGCATTTGTTCCATCCACTGCGGCCGAAGCTCGGCCGCAATTGTACGATCGAATGCGGCCGATTTTCGGCCGCATTTGTTCCATCTAATGCGGAAACCTGAGATTTCGTAAAGAACAAGATGCTGAAAGTATAGATAGAACACTTCCAAAATTTTTTTAGCACAGATTTTAATGGGTTTTACACAAACAGAAAGAGGACATGTTCTTCTAGCAAACAGTTAAACAGTGAGCAACAAAAACTTGTATCAAATTCTTGAATGTGGTGGCATACCGTGCGCTATTTACAAAAGAGGTTTTTTCCTGTGCTCAATTTGAGACCCACGAGCTATTAGAGACCCATGGGCTATTTAAAATTGATGTTGGCCAGTGACTGACATCGGTCATTTATCCTTCTAACACGTTAAATAAAAGCACGTTTTATGTTTTGAAGACGTTTAGAACACGTTTCGGATGCAAAATGCCATTTGCATCCGAAATTTGTAGAAGTAAGATAGAAGTAGAATTAAAGTAGAGGTAGAAATAGGAAGTAAGATAGATGTAGAATTAAAGTAGAAGTAGAATTGGGAAGTTAAGGTAGGTTCAAACTTGTGTTCACACCAGATGCAACGCAAGAAAACTTACGCAACACAAGCTGCTTGAAGTTGACGCCAATTTCTGCTTCAACTCCAAGTTTAAGTAACCAACGCAAGGAAAAGTCTTGCAGCCAACCAATCAGAATCGACCCTGTCTCTCGTCGATTCATGTCCGAGTTGGTGAGACATGCAAATTGCCATTTAAAAATGGCAGCACATCAAATAAGCATGGCTAACCCAACCACCGAATCCGTTTAGTTGCGGCCGAGGCAGTTCGCTGTGCGTTGAGGATGACCGACATCCTCTGACGCAACACCGCCAGTGCCTTGTCAAACCGTTGGCTGTTTCCCGTGGCATCTAGAAACTGCAGGTGCAGGTTTGCTTCACCTTGTCCATCCAGAGCATCATCACGTTCGGGTGTGCACGCGCCAGGCGTGGCACACCACGGACTACCAGTTCCGGGCAGAAGAAGGGAACGTCCTCCGGCCACCATTCGACCTCCGGCATTTCAGGGCCGTGGTCGGGTTCTAAAAATGTTTCTGCTGGCTGCTTCTCAGGTGGGGTTGGAGTCGTTACAGACCCCTCGCTCTCCTGGACAGCCTCCAGCAGGATCTCTTCGTCCAGATTCATTATCCAGGACGGGTCCCCAATTGATCTTAGCCACGGTAGCCTGGGGACTGGATACTCATGTGAAATAAGACAAGGACTCCAGATTGTTGGGTTGTTGGCCTTTAATCGTTGTCTAGGGGCTGGAGTCTCTCGTCTACCCGCATGTTGGCAGTGCCGCGAAGGCATGTCACACTGGCAACCGATCCGTCACACACAGGGAGGAATCTCCATGAATGACGTGGCCGGTTAAACATAACCAATAACCATGACCAATAAACTAAACAAAAATGTATGTTGAAATGAAAACCACATAAAACTGTTACAAATGAAAAACATATTTTATTGAAAAATACAAACAAAATTACACCACTTTAATAATTAGAAGACTAGAAACAATAAAAAAAAACCATCAAACTATTTATTCTTGTGGTAGTGCACAGTCTCAGGTTAGGTGTAATAAAGCTTGGTCAATGGGAGTTGGGCCAACCTTGAAGTGGGTTAAAATATATTTGAAGATTAAAGTTGAGGTAGAAGTAGGAAGGAGGACTGAAGTAGAATTAAAGTAGAGATAGAAGTAGGAAGTAAGACAGAAGTAGGAAGTAAGGTAGAAGTAGGAAGTTAGATTAAAGTACAAGTAGGAAATTAGATTAAAGTAGAGGTAGAAGTAGGAAGTAAGGTTAAAGTAGAGGTAGAAGTAGGAAGTAAGGTTAAAGTAGAGGTAGAAGTAGGAAGTAAGGTTAAAGTAGAGGTAGAAGTAGGAAGTAAGGTTAAAGTAGAAGTAGAAGTAGGAAGTAAGGTTAAAGTAGAGGTAGAAGTAGGACGTAAGGTTAAACTAGAGGTAGGAGTAGGAAATAAGGTTAAAGTAGAGGTAGAAGTAGGAAGTAAGGTTAAAGTTCAAGTAGGAACTAAGGTAAAAGTACGAGTAGGAAATAAGATTAAAGTAGAGGGAGAAGTAGGAAGTAAGGTTAAAGTGGAAGTAGGAAGTAAGGTTAAAGTGGAAGTAGGAAGTAAGGTTAAAGTGGAAGTAGGAAGTAAGGTTAAAGTGGAAGTAGGAAGTAAGGTTAAAGCGGAAGTAGGAAGTAAGGTTAAAGCGGAAGTAGAAAGTAAGGTTAAAGCGGAAGTAGGAAGTAGGAAGTAAGGTTAAAGTGGAAGTAGGAAGTAAGGTTAAAGTGGAAGTAGGAAGTAAGGTTAAAGTGGAAGTAGGAAGTAAGGTTAAAGTAGAAGTAGGAAGATTAAAGTAGAAGTAGGAAGATTAAAGTAGAAGTAAGAAGTAACAATAATGTAGAAGTAGGAAGTAACATTAAAGTAGAAGTAGGAAGTAACATTCAGGTTGGTTCACACTTGGAAGTAAAATAAAGTAAAGTACACAATGGTAAACAAAGTAAACAATGAAGAAGTAGAAGTAAGGTAATGCAAGTATGTTCCCACTTGTTTGAAGTAGAAGTAAGGATTATCCAATGAGAATTGAGGGGCAAATAATTTTGTACTAACCTGGTGATGCTATAGCTTACCCAATTTCTTTGAAAGCATTTTCCTTTATCACCTTTTGTTTATATTCAGCCATTCCAGTATTCCATAATACTGGATGGCATTTTACTAGTACGATTAAATTCTAGTCCGTGTTCTGCATTTTCAAAATGAGGAAAAACCATTGTTGCAAAAAATGGTGCTGAAAATTATTTTGGATTCTCGTTTAATTTCGCATTGTCTCACGAGATTCAAGTCATTTCTCATTGGTTGGAACTAAGCTTGCTGCGTTGCGTTACTTCTTACTTCAAAACAAATTTGAAGTAGCTTTTTGCTTACTTTACTGCTAAAACAATCCAATAATGCAATGCGCAGCAACATTGCGTTATGTTACTTCCTAGTGTGAACACAAGTCTGAACCAACCTTTAAAGTAGAAGTAGGAAGTAACATTAAAGCAGAAGTAGGAAGTAACATTAAAATATAAGTAGGAAGTAACATTAAAGTAGAAGTAGGAAGTAACATTAAAGTAGAAGTAGGAAGATTAAAGTAGAAGTAGAAAGATTAAAGCATAAGTAGGAAGTAAGATTAAAGTAGAAGTAGGAAGTAACATTAAAGTAGAAGTAGGAAGTAACATTAAAGTAGAAGTAGGAAGTATCATTAAAGTAGAAGTCGGAAGATTAAAGTAGAAGTAGAAAGATTAAAGTAGAAGTAGGAAGATTAAAGTAGAAGTAGGAAGATTAAAGCATAAGTAGGAAGTAAGATTAAAGTAGAAGTAGGAAGTAAGATTAAAGTAGAAGTAGGAAGTAAGATTAAAGTAGAGGTAGAAATAGGAAGTAAAATTAAGGTAGAGTTCGAAGTCGGAAGTAAGATTAAAGTAGAGGTAGAAATAGGAAGTAAAATTAAGGTAGAGTTAGAAGTCGGAAGTAAGATTAAAGTAGAACCTAAAGTAGGAAGTATGGTTAAAGTAGAGGTAGAAGTAGAAAGTATGGTTAAAGTAGAAGTAGGAAGTAAGATTAAAGTAGAGGTAGGAAGTAAGATTAAAGTAGAAGTAGGAAGATTAAAGTGGAAGTAGGAAGATTAAAGTAGAAGTAGGAAGTAAGATTAAAGTAGAGGTAGGAAGTAAGATTAAAGTAGAAGTAGGAAGATTAAAGTGGAAGTAGGAAGATTAAAGTAGAAGTAGGAAGATTAAAGTAGAAGTAGGAAAATTAAAGTAGAAGTAGGAAGATTAAAGTAGAGGCAGAAGTAGGAAGTAAGATTAAAGTAGAAGTAGGAAGTAAGATTAAAGTAGAAGTAGGAAAATTAAAGTAGAGGCAGAAGTAGGAAGTTGGAAGTAAGATTAAAGTAGAAGTAGGAAGATTAAAGTAGAGGCAGAAGTAGGAAGTAGGAAGTAAGATTAAAGTAGAAGTAGGAAGATTAAAGTAGAAGTAGGAAGATTAAAGTAGAAGTAGGAAGATTAAAGTGGGAAGTAGGAAGATTAGAGTAGAAGTAGGAAGATTAAAGTAGAAGTAGGAAGATTAAAGTAGAGGCAGAAGTAGGAAGTAGGAAGTAAGATTAAAGTAGAAGTAGGAAGTAAGATTAAAGTAGAAGTAGGAAGTAAGATTAAAGTAGAAGTAGGAAGTAAGATTAAAGTAGAAGTAGGAAGTAAGATTAAAGTAGAAGTAGGAAGTAAGATTAAAGTAGAAGTAGGAAGTAAGATTAAAGTAGAACTAGGAAGATTAAAGTAGAGGCAGAAGTAGGAAGTAAGATTAAAGTAGAAGTAGGAAGTAAGATTAAAGCAGAAGTGGGAAGTAAGAAGTAAGATTAAAGATGAAGTAGGAAGTAAGAAGTAAGATTAAAGTAGAGGTAGAAGTAGCAAGTAGGAAGTAACATTATAGTAGAATCTGAAGTAGGAAGTAAGATTATAGCAGAACCTGAAGTAGGAAGTAAGAGTATAGTAGAATCTGAAGTAGGGAAGTAAGATTATAGTAGAACCTGAAGTAGGAAGTAAGATTATAGTAGAACCTGAAGGTAGGAAGTAAGATTATAGTAGAACCTGAAGTAGGAAGTAAGATTATAGTAGAACCTGAAGTAGGAAGTAAGATTATAGTAAAACCTGAAGTAGGAAGTAAGATTATAGTAGAACCTGAAGTAGGAAGCATCTGTGTGGAATCAGAGACCGTTATTTACAAAAAAAAAATTTACCCATGCCTAATTAGATGGGTGAGGGCTCTTGGAGCCCCGCACGCAAATCGAAGATGTGTGCTAGTTTCAAACCTGATTATCTCCAAAAGTTGATCATTGATTTTTTATTTATTTGTCCACCAAAGACAGGACATTCTCTTCTAGAAATCCTTTAAAGCACAAGTTTCTCCTCCTCATAGTTATCAAATAACAACATAAGCTTGTATCAAATTCTTGAGTGGAACCATCATCGAACTGGAGCGATCAGACTGATCATGGGGCTGGTTTAATCATCAGTTTGAAAGTATGCAGCATATTTTCAGATTTGATACAAGTTTTTGTTGCGCAAGTTCAAGTTGTTGCCATTTGAAAGCACAAGTCACTCGACTTATGCTTTCTTTTGGTGTACAAATTATTTACATCTGTGGAAAAAAAGGGATTTGTTTTATCTCAAATTTGAGCGAATGTGAATGTGATGTCAATTTCAGCTTGGTTGTTATTATCAAGAGTTTAAAAGTTTAAAATTTTGTTTTGGTTTTCAGGTGGTGAAGAAACTGCCGCAGGAACTAATTTTCACAATTCCAATTCAAGAAGAAGATATGCCGAGTCAGTATTACGTTAAAGTCGTATCGGATCATTGGATAGGCTCAGAGACAACTATTCCATTATCATTTCAGCATCTTATTCTACCTGAGCGACATCCACCTCATACTGGTATTTGTTGAATGCATGTACATTTTTTGTGGGAAAAAATTAAATATCATTATTTTTTTATGTAGAACTTTTAGATTTGGATCCATTGCCAATCACTGCACTGAACGACAAAAAATTAGAAGCGCTGTTCAAATACAGTCACTTTAATCCTATACAAACCCAAATTTTTCACACTTTGTATCATACTGATGGAAATGTGCTAATTGGAGCCCCAACTGGGTCCGGGAAAACAATCGCAGCTGAAGTAGCTATGTTTCGCGTGTTTCGTGAATATCCTGGAACGAAAGTATAATTTTAATTACGAAAGATCTCTTCAGGGAGATGTTAAAATCTCATCGTTTTATTCAGATTGTATTTATTGCACCATTGAAAGCTCTCGTTCGTGAGCGAATTGATGATTGGAAAGATCGATTAGAAAAGAGACTGGGAAAATTGTAACTATTTGCCTGTTTGACTTGTAATTTATATTTTTAATCTATTAATCTACCACACAGGGTCGTAGAAATGACTGGTGACATAACGCCCGATGTTAAAGCAATCGGAATGGCTGATGTGATAGTCACGACCCCCGAAAAATGGGACGGTGTCAGTCGTAGTTGGCAAACGAGAAATTATGTCAAATCCGTATCTCTGATTATAATTGATGAAATTCATTTACTAGGTATATTTAATATTTTATTTTTATTCATTATTTTTAAATCAAATGATACTGATTTGTTGTTTTAATATCAATAGGTGAGGATCGTGGTCCGGTATTGGAAGTGATCGTCTCACGTACAAATTTCATTTCGTCGAGCAGTTCCTTCCCACTTCGCATTATCGGTTTGTCCACAGCTCTAGCCAATGCGCGCGACTTAGCCGATTGGTTAGGCATTAAAGAAGTAATTTAATTTGGCACGGTAATTTTTAAAATAAATTGTTGCTCATTTGCTCTTGTATTCCACAATAGACAGGACTTTACAATTTCCGTCCATCGGTAAGACCCGTGCCGTTAGAAGTGCACATGGAGGGTTTTAGCGGAAAACATTACTGCCCACGCATGGCTTCTATGAATAAACCCACTTTACTAGGTACAAAATGAGTGACGAGGCTAATTTATCACGATGTATTGAATATTGTATTGTATTCTAATGTAGCGATTAAGATGTATTCACCGGAAAAACCTGCATTGGTATTTGTTTCCTCGCGTCGGCAAACTCGTCTTACTGCTCTCGATTTGATTGCATATCTAGCAGCTGAAGAGAACCCTAAGCAATGGTTACTCATGCCAGATAGGGAGGTAATTATAAGTTGTACAGTATTTCAATATAGTGGTGTTTTAATTCTAATTTTAATTTGTTCCAGATGGATGAAATTTTGGTTAATATTAAAGATGTCAATTTAAAACTGACTCTTGCTTTTGGAATCGGAATTCATCATGCTGGTTTGCAAGATAAGGATCGCAAAGTTGTCGAGGGATTGTTTGTTCGACAAAAGATTCAAGTGCTTATTGCTACGGCTACGCTTGCTTGGGGGGTGAATTTTCCGGCGCATTTGGTAGTGATTAAAGGAACCGAATACTACGACGGCAAGACGAGACGTTACGTAGATGTCCCAGTCACGGGTAATTTAGATTTGGTGGTTTCGTTGGTTGATTTGTGTTAATGACCGTTTTTATTTAGATGTTTTACAAATGATGGGTCGTGCAGGCAGACCTCAATACGACGATCATGGAGTTGCGATGGTGTTTGTTCATGACGTCAAAAAAAGTTTTTATCGTAAATTTTTATATTCTCCGTTTCCCGTTGAATCGAGGTAATTTGTAGATGCAATATTTTGGGGAGTTTTAATGTTTCTAATTATTTTTGTTTTATTTTGTAGTTTATTAAAGGTATTGGCGGATCACTTAAATGCCGAAATAGTATCTGGAGCAATTACGTCCAAACAGAATTGTTTAGATTACTTAACGTGGACATATTTTTTCCGAAGATTATTGCAAAATCCAAAGTAAAAAAAAAATAACATTTTGTTTTTTCGTGGCAATTTTTTCTTAACAATTTTTTTTCCCAAAGTTACTACGAATTGGATGATACAAACCACAACGTGGTTAACAAATTTTTATCCGGCATAGTCGAGAATGCGCTTCGTGAATTGGAGCAATCGACTTGTATTACGATCGAGGAAGACGCCAGATCTATTCAAGCAAACACGTCTGGTCGTTTGGCTTCCTACTATTATCTACACCACGGCTCTGTTCGCATTTTTCAAGAAAAAATGCATTCTGAAATGACCATCGAACAAATTTTGAACGTCTTATGCGCAGTCCATGAGTACTCGGAATTACCAGTTCGGCACAATGAAGATACAGTGAATAGGTAACAACGACGTGAAGGAAAAGAAAGTTCTTGTTAAAATCTTTTATCTTATTCTATTCCGCGGTAAATAGGGATTTAGCTAAGAGCTGCCCTATACAAGTCAATGAACATACGCTAGACAGTCCACACACAAAAGCCAATCTCTTGTTTCAAGCGCATTTCAGTCGGATAACACTGCCGAGCAGCGACTACGTGACAGATTTGAAGTCCGTTTTGGATCAAGCGATTCGTATACTACAGGTGATAATTCGACGTAAGAATCTTTTAAAGAACAATTGATAACACACTCGATTGCAGGCCATGCTCGACGTTGCGGCAGATCACGGTTGGCTGGCAACGGCCATTGGCGTGGCCAACATGATTCAAATGGTTCTACAAGCACGATGGAGGCATGAAAACTCCATTCTCGCGTTGCCGCATTTAGAACCGCACCATTTGAATTGTTTCAAAAAGAAAATAATATCGCGTAATCGGAGGAGCAATCAAGTGCCAATAGACTGTCTTCCAGCCCTTATCAATTCGTGCGCGGGCAGTTACGAGGTTTTGGGGGGAATCCTCCGATGCGATTTGGATGAAAACCAAATCGATCAAGTTAGAAGGCAGTGATTGTTAAATTTCTAAAAGTGTACTAACATCCACAAATTTGACTAGATTTATCAAGCGCTCAACAATTTGCCTCAAATCCATGCGTCGGTTGCCGTGAATGGCTGGTGGGAAGGTCAATCCGACAAAACTGATTACACAGTTCCGATTAAGTGGACGAGTATGTTTGCTGCAGAATGTTTCCCAAAAAAGATTCAATTGTTTTATCTGTATTTTTTGTTGTTGTAATTAAGATGACGAAGAATGGGTTCCACTTCATGCTGACCAGGAATATTGGCTAAATATAAGCTTGCTAAACCATACAAAGGTAGTGTGAACTTTTAAATATTCCATACCAGAGTGTGTTATTTGAATTTGCACTTCTTGTTGTAGAAACAAGATTCCCGTGCATATGCGCCTCGTTTTCCGAAACCGAAAGGCGAAGGTTGGTTTCTTATTCTGGGCGATGTTGAAAACAAGGAATTAATAGCACTGAAGCGTGTGGGTTTTATATCGAAACGATCCACGATGCAGTTATCTTTCTTCACTCCACTAAGCGAAGGTCGGGTCGTGTATACGTTGTACATAATCAGCGACAGCTATTTGGGTCTAGATCAGCAATACGATCTGCACCTCGAGATTATACCAGTCAGCCTCGAAGCTCAAGTCAATACCGAATTGATTTTGGGTGGTGATGTGGAAGAAGACTCATGATAATTAGAGTTTTTTTTTTTTTTTTTAATTTTAATGTCACTTTTCAATATTTTTGTTACGAAATAAAAAGTTACCTATTTGTTTTTGATCGGTTTATCAATTTTTAACATTATTACAAAGTAAGAAATGAAAATTCAGCTTTGGCAAGTGTGGAAAGACGGGATAATTGGCCGATCTCCCCTTCTCCTTAACGAGTCTCCTCTTCTCATTTGTTGACGAGACAAATTGAATAATTTTTTTTTTATATTTAAAAAAATCGATATAATTAGGCAAGTAATTTGGTTCATTTAGTTCATCGTGGTGCTCAGTGATTGGTCAATAACTTGTTAGCACTTAATGTTTGGCTCTACTACTATTTTTGAGGTTGTTTATTTGTTTTTTTTTTGTTGTTTTTGTTTTTGTTTCTTTCTATTACTACAACTTTGTACGTGACGGTGACGTAATTGTCGAGCCCAATTCGTAATAGAAATGATTTGTCGGTGAAGGGACATAGTGCAAGAACGATAGACTAAAAAGGGGGTGTTCTAATTGGGCAGCGATATGTTTTTGATGGGTGGGAGGGAGGTGAGGAGGGTGGAGGGGTGAAAAGGATACGCGACTACGGAGTTAAGATGAAGAAAGAGCTGCCACAAGAAACAAAACCAGCGCCACGATGAGTTGAGTGTGTGCAATTGTCGTTGTCGCTCCAATTTTTGCCACGCGGGGAAAAAGGAACACCAGGCACAGGTGGCAACGGAGTGAGTTGAGTCCAGTGGGCGACCGATCGGATCGGCCGGGCCGCCGCACAGAGGAATGTTAAGAGTTTTAGCTGCCATTCAAGCGATCCACCTCGTATTACCAAGTGACCATTGACCCCCCCGAACCGAAATCCCTGTCCCAACCACACGCGTCGGTTTGTTTATACACTGTCCACTGAGGAGAATCTTGCGCCTGCTGCATCACACACGTGACGATGGTGGACCTCGTGTGGATGTAACTCATCTCGTCGCCGCTTGTGTTTTCGATGACACCAGATGCAGATGCTCATCAGAATCAGAACCGAAACGCCCACGATCACACCCGTTAAAAGATACAGATCCAATTCAGAAATTTCTTCCGCTAAAAATTGAGAAGAAATGAGAAAAAAATCTTAACGGAATAGTTTTTGTGTTTTATGTACCTTGGACGTCATTTTGCTGGATATATTCGCACGCATCTTCGTCCGAGGTGTCGTTCAGACCGCAATTAGGAACGCGGTTGCATTGCAGCTGCTGAGAAATGCAGTATCCATTAATTGCGCATCGAAATCGGTCGCAATGAGGGCCTTCTCTGATCTCTGTCCAGACGGCGCGAAAGCTCACCGTCGTTTTTTCAGCGCTGACAAATCTTTAAATTTAAATAAATTCGATTGAGTTAAATTTTCAAAACAAATATCCGAATCTTGCGTACGAAATGCGAAGGACATTTTTTTTCGAGTGTATTTGCTGCGTTGATTCTGTTAGCCGATTCCCACATATTTCTAATGGATTCGCGTCTAAACTTTTCCATATTCGTATGACAGCATTTGGACAACCAACTTCATCAGCGCCTAAAATTTAAAAAAAAAAAATTATTACCTATATCGAATAATTTCGTGCTCTGTTCACCTTCCGGCAGTGCGAACTCGGTGAAAACCAACAACACCCTATGATGAGGCTTCACGTAAATGTACCAATTACAATATCGGTTGCTTGTCATCGTGGTTTCCGGATGCCCGGGAGATGTCAGGATTCCATCTTCCAAATCGGAAATATTCTTACCGCAATCTAAATGTTTGAAAATAATTGACTTAATTCGTGATACGAATTGAAATGGGCCTTGTAATTTTTACCTCCAAAAATGGAATCTTCGGATTGAAATATATAACGCGCCTTGAAACCATTACCAACATCGGTTTTATCGGTATGGAACGAAACTCTCAACGTTTGACTTTCGAAATTTGTGACTATGGGACCTGGAGTTTTAATTCCGCAATAACGGCCTATCACCATCGGTGGTGCATCACTCAAAATGTTATCTATTTCGATCCAATCGTTTTGACACGAATTCCTGTAAAGAAATCAATTCATTTATCTATTTATGTGTATTTATTAACTCGACAAGTTAAGTCACTCACCCGTACTGAATGGTGGACAAAGTTTTGATGTTAATCGGTTCGAACGTTAATTTAATTTGTTGTCCTGGTTGAGCCTCCATCGTGTAGACGCAGCTTAAATTCGATGGGTAATTGCTCGGATGTCGTGGCGAATTAAATTCGCCGCTCACTTGACTTTCGCTCAAATAAGTGAAATTGCACGAGCCATCGGGTGCAGCCGTTCCAGGCACCAGGTACTCTGGGAAAAATCAATTTTACTTGCAGTTTTGTTACTTCTCATGAGTCGTCTTTACCTGTTTCGAAGACGTATTTGGCCTTAAATCCCTGTCCTTGCGTTTTGCCACTATTGAACACCATGAACAGACGTGGTCCGTCCGACACTGTGGCAGGAGGCAAACCCCGACCGCAAAGACTGTGATCGTGTTTATCAAACTCTTGATTTTCTTCCTGACCGCGAAGATACAGCTTGAGATAGCTGTCCGTGCACGTAGGATCGCTGTCAGGAATTTCAAACTTGTCAAACTCGAGACGAACTCGTTCTAAATTCTGCTGATCTTGTAATCCGTAAATGAAATATCGACAAATGGTATTAGGATGGTATAAAAATGGGTAATTGGGAGAGTACACGGTGCCATTTGATTCTTTTTTGCTTAAAATTGTTTGATCGCATTCAGAGCCTCTCATGTGCTCCCCGTCGTTATTTTGTATGAAACCTGCAAAAAACATTATTACGAAACAAATCCAAAACAGCTTGGTTAATTTTTAAGTTACCTAAATTGACATATCGTTCACTAAACTCGAAATTAGCGGAGAATCCTCGATTTTGTGAATCGGCAATTCTGTTTAAAGTGTTAAACTGGACGTATAAATTTTCTGTTGAAGAATAAATTACAAGATTGCGTTGTTGAATACAATATCTGCCAATCACCGGGCCGGTGGAATCGGGGCCGTCGAATACTTTTATATAATCAAAAGGACAACTGTAAACAAAACAAGCAAAAACATAAAATCACAATTTCCAATCAACGAATGAAAATATTTCTTTACTGTGGCCCTCCGTAGAAAAGATCAAAGTCCATAAATTCGAGTCGAACTCGCTGACCCTTATTTCCTAAAAATCTATAAAAGCAGTTGAGGTTCTTCGGGTAAACACCGGGGTAAGTCGGAGAGCAAAAATTGCCCTCCTTTTTTTCATCACTGCGAATTGTGAAGCCGCACGCCATATGAGGTGTCGGGGTTCCAATTTGAAAACGGGCTGCAATATAAATTCAATAAAGTAAATGATCTTGTTTCGGATCTGTGCATCAGTTGCTTGCTTCTCTTACATGCATCAATGAACTCGTACATGCCCGTGAACACGTCTTCATCCACAGTGGGTTTGTCGGTATAGAAACCAATGATCAAAACATGATACATCGAAATTCTTTTTCGTGGCGGAATTCGGCCACAATAACGACCTCCGAATGGGGTCGTGATAAGATCCGAATTAGGGTCATCAATTTCCGTATACAAATCAAGGTATTCGTGATTGCACCTGGAATAAAAAGCGTGTGCTGTTTATTTAGTATTGGAATTGGTAGAAAGAAAATAAAAGAGAAGAAAAAAAAGTAAGAGAATTGAAAGAAAACTGCAACTCTTCATTCCACTCAACTACGCATGCACAATCAAAGCTCAGCCTCAATCTACAGCAACCATATTTTTTGAGGGACATACGAGGGAAAATGATGAGACCAATTTAAGATACTCACTCTGGATGAGTCCCTGCTGTAGATCCACTGTGTGAGCAAACAGAAACCATGACTCGATTAAATGTGAATTTTGATAGTGAGTTGAAGTGGTTGCAGATTCCTGGAGTACTTCAAATTGGATTAATACTTACTCAGGTGGGGTGCCTCTGAGATTGAAACCAGTGAATGTGATTTGCACTCGTTCGTTGGTAGCTGCGATGAAGGTGTAAATACACTGGCGCGAATGGTTGGTTGGGTTCTTGAAATCCGGAGCATTAAAAGTACCATTCCGGGGCCCGTTAGGATTGCTGATGAACATTCGATCGCATTCTGACAAACAGACACAAATGAATACAACTTCATGTCAAAATAACCTGTCCGTTTTAGGCTTAAATCTAAAATCTTTTTAAATCTCTTTTCAAATCTATTAGCTTTATGTGTAATCGGTGTGACATTTGTATTTAATAATACTGTTTATACAAATCTTTTTTTATTTTTTTTTTAAATTTAAATTTAATTTTTAACTTGAATTTTTAGGTACTGTTTGGGAATATGAAGTGATACGAGACTGGGACGTACTTGGGGCCTTAGTGGTGGTTGGGAAGGGAAGCGGAGGGTGGAGCGTTGAGTCATGGGACAGCAAAATGGGATCTCCGCTCACTGAAGTCTGGTCTGCAGCGACTAAAAAAACAGAGCAAAATATAAAAATAAAAAATAAAAAAATAGATTTATGATTAAAAAAACCAAGTATACACGCTACTACGTAAGTAAACATACGGTACTCAAAGAACCAAACAAAGTAAATGGCTCCTGGAGGGAAAACAAAAACCGTGCAACTGACCACTGCAAACGACACGGCACGAGTGAGCTCCGAATCAAATATTTAAAATATATATTTTTGTGCAATTTGTAAAAATAAATGAACAAATAAACAAATAAACAAATAAATGAACTCGCTCGTTTAATGTAGATATTAAAAATTGCTAAATTTCAAATTGGATTCAAACTTACCAACATGATCGTTGTATTCCAACGCCAAAACAACGGCAACCAAGGCCAAAGTGTAAGTACTAAGAAAGCCAGTTGCTCCACATTGGACCATTTTGCAAACACCCTCTGCCAGACCTACGAGAAATAAAGCACATAAAACAAAATAAAAAATAAAAAAAAAACAGGAAAATGCTTCTAGCTTAACTGAAATAAAATATTTATTTTTTCGTTTACTTCGTTAAGAAATTAGATTAGCTAATGTCATAGCCCACCAAATTCGGACATTGTTTGTCCCTTTAGCTTCGCTGCGCTTCACCAAAAACATGAAATTTAATTTCTTATTGAAACAAGCACACAAGAACAAATCAATTTCACTCCACTGATTATTGTGCTCCACAAAAAATAAATAAAACATATATAAAAGAACTTTCATATTAAAAATAAAATTTAGGTACAAATGAACAAAATTTAAATTTTTAAACCCCCAAAACCATATCCACTTAAATCGCTTCAACTGTCGAGCATTGCTTGCGGTATGTGAAGGGAAGCTTCTCATTTACATTCACAGCGGTGCTTTCACGTTTGAACCCACATATTTGTACAAACAGAAAACCGTTAATAAAGTCTACACAAATCTAAAATACAACTCCCATTCTCACCCCCATCCTCCAATTCCCGAACACAGTCCTAATCCCTTTCTCTCTTTCTCTCTCTCTCTTTCTCTCATTTTCTCCTCCCCCATTTTTGTTTATATCAGTGTTAAAAAATAATTTTTTTGACTGTGCACTGATTCGATCAAATGTCGGTTGGACCCATTTTAAGTAGCCCATCCAATATGGAGGCAGTTTTCTTCCGCCGGAATTGGTGTTCGGCAAAATGGGTTCGACTTACGTCAGTGGGAGTTTGAGGTTGGAGAGCGTTGGCTTTCCTTGTGCTCGCGGTCATGGGTCTGCTCATGCCTCGACCAAAGCGGGCGGATTTGTTCCCGCGAAGCCGTCTCCGTGCTGGGAGACTAAGGTTTCAATGTGTTTCTTCGGAGGGTCTAGGACCGGGCCGAATGGATGAGAGCAGCGAGCATTGGCCTTTATCCGCCGCTCGGATCTTTCTTTTCCCTTCAATTTCTTCGTTCTTCCCTACTCTCTCCTCGCGCTCTCTCTCTCGTTTTCGGATGGATGAAGGTGGGCGTAGTCACGACTCACAAATGAAACGGAAAGAACGCCCCCTACAACACCGACACGACACGACACACCAACCCGACCGAATAGCCTCGTCCACTGTTTATTTTTACTTCGTGCGGAGCCGGTCCGATTTAATCGGAAAATAAATTATTATAATTATTATTTTTTTTTTTGGGTTAGAAAATATTTTTAATTTGACCGTCACCTTTTTATTTTGTTTATTTAAGAATTGTAAATCGGAATTAAAAATGTAATTTGTACATTTTTCATTGCAACTGCAAGCGATTAGTCTGCCCGCATTAAAACTGCAGAGCAGCATCAATCCGGTTCAGCATCCTCATCCTATACACTACATTTCATCCCGGCTGAGGTCGCTTCGTTCTCACATTTTCTTATTTCTGACACTAGGTGGTGGGAGTTGTTTGATTCGTTGTTATGTTTGATATTCAGTCGTTTTACAATAAGATTTGTAGAATTTGCACACGTGCATTCAATGGTGTGGAAGTTGTTTTCTTGTTTCCATTCATAACAATTATTCAAAAATTAAGAATTAAAAATCTTGCTTAAAATGAATATGGTTTCATAGTGTTTTCTTTAAAGAAAAAAAAAAAAAAAAAAACGGATTCGATGACCTCGATTCGAATGATTGAAAGAACAATAATAATAATCAATTTTTAAAAAAATAAATCAATAAAAAAAAATAATTGAAATAAAAACGACACTTATTTATGACGTAGAAACGCACCAGCGTATGCGCGTATGCGCGTTGTCGAATTACGTTTCTGTGGGATTGTTATGTACTCGCCGGATGGCGCCAGCTGGAAGCTTACTCTCTTGCAAATGGAGTAAACGATAAATCTGTTAAAAGTTTTTAATTTATTTTACTGCATTAAATTACATTTTATTTTATGAGATCCTCTTATTACAATAGTTAAATGGAAAGTATAAACTCAAAATATACCCCTGGACATTTCCTGAAGAAGGCGCTCAAAAAGAGCGAAAGTGGCCTGAAAAGCCAACCCGACGCGTCCGTAAGTGCGAGGATAAACAACTAAACACCCATTTCACATTATATGTATTTATTTGCATTGTTTAGCGCGATGACTTCTTCGAACGTTACAAGCACTCGTTGCAGTCGAAGAATTCCCGACGTATGTATTTGCTCATAAAATTACACACCAACAAACATGACAATCTCAATTTTTCCAGCCAAATCTCAGAATTCGAGCAGCGGTTTAAACTTACGTCCAGTCTTGCGGTAAGAATTCGCCCGAAAACGAAGTTTATTCGAACGAATTAATCGCTGATTTTATGCTGCAGATCTGGGAATGAGCACACTGTTATTCGGTATACACATAATAACAAGGATGGCATTCTGCAGCCGCTGAACGAAAAGAGTGGACTGTTACAGTTAAATGGACCTCAGTGCAAGGAAACTGAAATTGTAAATAATTTCGGAAACCAGTCGCAAAGTTTGTTACTTACATATTTTTTTTTATTTTTTTTATTATAGGATTGTACTAAATACTGTGTGTGTGCAAATTGTGGGTCGTTTAGTCAAGATTTTCACACTTGTGATCGCTGCGACAAACTGCTACCGCCTAATTCTAAAATGTATCGAAAGGCGGGGAGAAATTGTGACGGAAATATTGTAACATCATCTACGGATGCGAGCAAATTTTACAGTAGCAAAATTAAGGATCAAGTTTATCAACGAAATTATCCGATGAAGCAGGTGCAACCTGCAGCAAAAAGATTAAATGACGAACCTGGTTTGTTCAAAATTCAGAAATATTGTGTGTCAATTCGTTTTAATTTTATTTGTATTGCAGTTTGTTTGACTATATCATCGGATGAGGAAGAGCAAAAGTCTATAGACACTGTCACATCTCCGGAAATAAAATCTTCGGTAATTTTTTTGTTTGTTTGTTTGTTTGTTTTAAAAAAAAAGATTACCAAATTTATGACAATTTTTTTTTAAATCTGTAGGTACCGGTAATTCGATATCCACAAAATAATTACCCTGTGAAACGAACAAGAATATTTGCTGAAACTCCCAGTAATATTCCGATTTCAAATGTGAATTTAAAATGTCGTAGCATTCGTATAGGATCGTTTAGATACGTGCCAGATTTACCTGTGATTATGTCGAATAATGAAATTCTTTTCCACGCTTCTCTCGTTAATGGTAAACACTCAACCATTTCGAATGCCATAAATTTATTTGTCGGTCTCTTATAGGTAAATGTAATATCAGTATCCTATTGCGACTCGAAGATATAGTGGAAGTGCGCTATCACATCGGCAGCGAAATGCCAGTATTTTTTATTGAAACGACCCCGTCATGTGCTAGTGGCATCTGTACCAAGTTAAATATGCACGAAGATAGTGATGTATACTTCAATCCGGCTGCTATTAGTAGGTTATCGATGATTTATGGCGAATTTATTGTAATGTAAATGAATATCTTTCAGTTGAAACGCAAAAAAGGATAACCATTTTACCCGAGAAAGTGGCAAATGATCAAAAAATAGCTTTGTTGGCTATATTTCGGAGTTTTAAAAAAGAAATAAAAACCAACGACATTTCATATCCTGAAGCTAACAAAATATTAGTGCAGTCAACCCCGCAAGTAATATATATATTTTTTAAATCTATAATTCTAGATAATTAATTTTATACTCAATATTCATTTCGTTGCAGGAAACTGCTGTAGCGCCTGCCGTGTCTAGTACTAATGGGAAAAATTACTATCAGATGGAATTTAAATCTCCAGCAGTTACAAAGTTCGAAAGAAACGTTTTGAAAATATGAAATTGAAGCTTATTATATTTATTTTTCTTTTTTTCCCAATTTGTAGAATGATGACTTACCCGCCACCGCCTCAGACTGGCGGAATCACTATTACAACGGAAGATTACAGTTGTTTGGAAGAGGGAGAATTTCTTAATGATGTCATCATAGACTTTTATCTTAAGTAAAACCACTAGTTGATGAGAATTGAATTTTAAACGTAATTTTTATAATAATTGTTTTGTAACGACAGATACTTAGTTCAAAACAAGCTAAGCGAAGCTGATCGTCAACGAACACACATTTTCAGCTCGTTTTTTTGGCGCCGTCTTACTCAGAGAGCCAATCGTAGAACAAGTACATCCGAAGAGCCTAAATTACCGTAAGCAACTAAAACAAATTGAGAAACTAGCAATGTTATATTTTTATTGTGTACTCGTTTAGTCCGGCCGAACAAAGGCATAATAGAGTGAAAACGTGGACACGCCATTTGGATATTTTTAAGAAGGACTTCATAATAATACCGATAAATGAACACTTACATTGGTTTTTAGCGGTTATATGCTTCTCCACACTGGATGCGCCTCAGCCGCTATCGGAATACAAAACTAATTCGTCTTCGAATGAAAACAACTCTGGTATTTCACATTTGTTCGATAACTCGTCATTTAATTCTTGTTAATTTACATAAACGTTAAACAGAATCCCCTCGGCCACCTGATCAGATTGAAGATGAAAAAGAATCAAGAGATTGGATCCCTAACATTGATGAAGTATGGGATTGTTTTGTTTACCGCATCTGTAATTGATTAAGCATTTATTTTAAGGAATCGTTGATGGAAGATGACGAAGAAAATTCCTCATCCACAAATCCACTCAATAATGGCCTACAGGTTGAAGAAGACGGATCCAATGTGTCAACACCAAACGCGAATCCACCAATCGTGCAGTAAATTTCAATATCAAACGACGTTTTTTGAACGAATTTATAATTTTGTTTATTACACTTTTCGCTATAGGCCGTGTATACTCATATTCGATTCACTATTGAGAGGAAATCACGGCAGAATCGTGTCAACTTTAAGAGAGTATGTTCAGATTCATTACGAATACATTCAATATCCGTCCCCTTATTTATTTTATTCATTGAGCCAGGTATCTGCGATTGGAGTGGAGTGTTAAAAACGGAAACGTTCGTACTTTCGAGAAAGAGAGAGTGAAGGGATCAGTTCCCAAAGTTCCACACCAGGATAACAACAGCGATTGCGGGATTTATCTCCTACAATACGTGGAGAGCTTTTTCGAGGTATGTTGAAAGACTTAGCTCAAAATTTTTGTTTTATTTATGTTTATTTTTACTTTTAGGACCCAATTAAAGACTTCAGCATTCCGATTTCTAATTTACAAAACTGGTTCAGTAAGGATATAGTAAACAACAAGCGTACTGAAATACAGCAGCTTATTCTTCAGTTAAAAATACAAGAAGAAAATAGCTCTGGCTCTTGATAAATTATTGACATTTATCATTTATATGTATAATAAATTACTAGTACATTATTTTTTTCTTTTTTTTATTTAAGTGTCTTATTTATTCATTTTTACCAATCATAGTTAGCTATTTGGAATAAGATGTTATAAATTGACTGCCAAAACAACAGGTCGCTGTAGTGTGAAAAAAAATAAATCAATAAAACTTTACTAATAAAATTTTTAAAAAAAAATTAAAACTGGTGTTAATGGTTCTTGAAGTATTTTAATTTGTCGGCTGGATTAGGAATTATCTGCAAAAAAAAAATTTATCTTAAGTAAAATTTATAATTTATTACAAGTTTTTTTGGTGTAATTTTACCGTGTCTTCTCCCGGTTTCCAACCAGCCGGACATACTTCCCCGAATTTGTCGGTATATTGAAATGCTTGAACCAGTCTCAAAGTTTCATCGACTGACCGTCCCACTGGCAGATCGTTCATAGTTATTTGGCGAAGAATTCCTTTGTTGTCGATGATAAAAAGACCCCTAGAACGACAGAAATGGAGAATACGGTAAAGGTAAACCGATAGAATACCATAATCTAACAAATTCTGTTTATTAACCTCAATGTGTGGCCCGCACTTTCCATTATTACACCATAATCTCTCGAGATCTTTTGATTGAGGTCTGAGAGTAATGGTATTTTAATTGGACCTAAGCCACCTTCTTTTCGGGGAGTTTTAATCCTGCAATTAACTGAAATTAACGCTGGTTCTGCGTCGAATTTACCATCAATTTTACCAAGCTAAATGTGTGAAATGGGAATCGACGGAACACGCCACAACTTCAGTATTTATTGCTCGAAACTCCTTTATTCGATCACTAAATGCGATGATTTCGGTGGGGCAAACGAAAGTGCTGCAATAAACGATGTGAATTTTAATTTCAAGCATCCACAAGACGTAATAATTGTATTAAAAGAACTTACAAATCCAACGGATAAAAGAAGAAAACTAAATATTTCCCACTAAAATCCTTCAACTTGAGCTCCTTAAACTCTTGATTCACAACAGCCGTCCCGTCCCAATCAGGAGCTGGTTTGGAAACTTAAAAGAAAAAGATTGTTACTTTATTTTTGACTGCGCCATCAACTTTACCTACTTTGAGCTTTGCTCCAAACTAGCGAATTTTCTGCACCCGACTTTGAGCTATCTTGAGGATAAACGTGTCCATCGCCAAACTCCTGACACGCTTCATCCACACTTTTTGCAGCTAAAACTAACGTGAAAAAACTGCACGCGATGATAAACAACTTCATTGTCCACGTTGCGATCCAACCGTTTTCATGCAGATTGAGTGAGACGTGTCAAACAGATGTTCACACACATGAATACCGCCGATCCAACACACAGCGCCGGACAAGACGATAAATAAACAAAACAACCGCGCACCTAAAGCGAGCTGCACGACCGCAGCGACATCTATTTTATTTCTATTCAATGTGCATTTATAGTATATGGTCTATTGCCCTTATCTCAACAAAAAAAACTGACATACTATGCAAGCACACCCTTTAGTGAGTTTAAATATGTGTGGTTGGTCCGAGTTTTTTATATTAATGTTTTGCTTCGCAGGATTGCCCGAGGCAACGAAGATGACTCGCCCAGTGAATATTTTCTTGGGTGTTATATTAAAAGTATGATAGGAAAATGGAGAAAATTGAATCTCAGGTACAACTCCTGCTTCGTGGAGAAGTAGCGGCTGACGAACCGATACAGTGTGATTTCAGTTTGGCCACTCAAAATGATTTTGCAGGTAAAATTCGCACTTTGAAACATGACATTCCATTCTTGACCTCGCATCCTTATTTTCGAGCGCAGTTTCTAAAGGTGTGGCGCCAGTTGTCACCGACCAATTTCGTCCAGTTCTGATGAACAATGTAACGTACATCGTGTGCGTTGTTATAATTAACGACGATGACGAAGTTTTAATGGTTCAAGAAGCGAAAAGCTCGTATGCTGGAACATGGTATCTTCCTGCAGGTCGAATGGAACCGGGGGAAACCATAGAGGTGATTGACACTTGAGAAATGTAGTTCTCGTTGTTGTTGTTGTTGTTATTATTATTATTTTTTGATACGCAGGAAGCTGCTGAGAGAGAAGTTTTAGAAGAAACGGGACTGCAATTCCGTGCGAGTTCTCTTTTAATCGTCGAATGTGCTCACGGTTCGTGGGTGCGGTTCGTTTTAATGGGGGATGCCACTGGTCGGTGATAAACGATAATGAGAAAATACAATTTTATTAATGCTGCGTATATTTTAGGTGGAAAATTAAAGACGCCAGCCGAAGCTGATGCCGAATCGTTGCAAGCAATGTGGGTAGCGAACGTACCCGGCAAAACTCTGCGTAGTAACGATATTCTGCCGCTCATCGATCACGGTTTTGTGTACAAGCGGACCCGGGAAATATCACCTTGGCACGGGCCTTTTCTACCCGTTCTTTATCCCCATTCCAGACAATATTTGCGCACCGTTATCATCGTGCGGAAAAGAGTGAAGTTGGTTATTTCTGTTTTAGTTTCACTTTACAAAAAAAAATGATTATTATTTTTTTTTTAGCAATAATGTGCATGTGTTGGTGTCCGAAAAACCCAGTCCCCATTTGCCTATTTGCGAGCTAAGTCCTGCCCACAGCATTTATTCGACACTTAAAAGATTTATGCAAAATACTTTTCCCGTGGCGCTTCCGCCGCACAAGCCTCATGGTAAAGTTAATTCGGTGATTTGTATAAGTTTTATTGATTTTTTTAAATTAATTTATTTTTAAAGGGGTTTTGGCGTTGGAACATTGCGGTAAACCGACTGCAGAGAACGATGGTTTTTGTTTAACGTTGTTGATATCTGTGCGCCAGGCGCTGGAAGATGTTCGATTAATTGATGGGTTCACTTGGCTCGAAGTGAATGAAGCTATTGGTTCAAGTTTATTGCAACGAATGGATAAAAACATGACAGTAATGCTACATGTTCTTCGCTAAATGTACAGCAATAATAAATGTAAAAAAAAAGATTAATTTGCTCTGTGGAATCCTTTACTCGCTTTAATTTTGATTTTGTATTTCTTCCTCCTTTTTTTCAACATTGGCGGTGTTTATTAAACTTTTCTTGTATAATAAAGCATCTTTTCATACTTTCATTGCTGAATAAAATTAAAGAAATACCATAAACAAACACAAAATATACATTTCACAATTAATATTCACATTAATTATTTTTTCGTCAAGAGATTTATTTCATAATTTAAAATATCGGTCTAAAATTGCAAAATTAATCACTAAAAAACATCACAATAATTTTTGTCAAATTATTTACTGAAAAAGAGAGAAGTTAAAAAAATCAAACACTAAATTTGAATTATTCGTGCACAAACAATCCCACAGTTGAATTTCGCGGGTAAACGAAGTTCCTATTCCGGGCGAGAGCAAGATTGGAACTAACGCCTGGTGACAGGGGACTCCTCAGCCAGGAGTGACTAATGCTGTTTCTTGGTTTTTTTGCGTGTTCTTGGGTTTTTTTTTTTCCTTTTCCCTGCGAACCTTACCTTAACTAATTTTTTTAATGTGATGGGGAATTGGGCACTTATTTAGTCGTCGTATGGTTAGCATGCCTTAGTCATTCCTGGTTTGTGTCTGTAATTTCATTGGTCGGCGCTTCCTACCGCCAGGCGCTTCTAAGATCGTGAGATTTGTATGCAAACCTATTTCATCCTACTTCGGACTTCAGGTTTTCTTTAATTGTGCTATCGATTGAACATCCAATTAAATGTATCTACCATTCATTATTTTCAATTGATGACTGAGGAACATATATAAAACACGAATCAGCACCATCATCAGTTCATTTCTCCATAACGCCATGTTTCCAGTAAAAAGGCTTATGGTTTCGCAATCAAATGCTCGATTTATTTCGTAAGTATTTTATACTACATCTACTAATAAAAAATCAAATTCATTTAATTTATTTCGACGTCTTGTTTCAGATTGTTTCCAGCCAGTTTGCAAATCTCGAAATTAACCCGTTTAAACGTAGTGGACAACACCGAAATTGGCAAACAAGCCAAAGCTGATGGCAAGCCAGCTCGATGCATACATGTGTACAGTCCCAAAGGCGACGGCAGAGGAAACGGAACATTGGGCGACAAAATACTTGTCGCCATTAAAGGACAGAAAATTAAAGCCGTAATTGTAGGAGTGAAACAGAAACAAGCCCCTCTAGTACCTAGATTCGACAGCAATAATATTGTCCTTATCGATGAAACTGGATCTCCATTAGGAACACGAATAACTGCACCGATTCCCTCGTTTTTAAGGAAACGACCCGATTACAATAAACTGATAGCAATAGCAACGACGTTCGTGTGAGGAGGTGGCGAACACCGACGCAACAAGTTGATAATTCGATTTATAAAAATCAATAATGTAATTTTAACCCATGCTGTAATAAAGGTTGTTTACAATTTTATTTGGCCTTCTGATTGAGATTACAGAGTTTATTTGCGATAAATGCATGTTGCAAATAACGTTTGAATCCAACATGCAGCGATAATGTTGTAATGAGCAGTTGCTCCGGTAACATTGAAAAAGAATTTTTTTTTTAGTTGTATGTTTTGTTGCTCGGTAACAAGTGTCACAACATTTGTAAACATGTTCGTTATAAGTTAGCAGACTTCGCGCAGGGAAACAACACATTTAGACATTTTAATTTCAATTCTTTCGGAAGAGAATATTCTTTGCATTATTGTTGTTAGAGTTTAGTTTCCAGCTCGGTTCATCATGTTTCGTACTCTGCTCGACGTGTCATTTATTTGTTTGTTAATTCAATCACTAAGCGCTGACGACGCAAAAAGTAAAAACAAAATAGATTTAAGAAATAATATTAAGAAATATTTATTCTTAGCTGCTGCATTGGAAAGTGGGTTACCGAGTAACGATCACCCGTACGACGAACATCCAGCTGGTAAATACATCAAATTATTTTTTTATCACTTCAATAATTTATTAAAAATCAATTTTTCGTCAGAAAATGAAATGTCGGACCAAATTGAAAAAACATCCGATGATGAAAAGGATGATCTAGAAATGAGAAGACAGTTTTCAGAATACGACGATCCGGTTATTGCTGGTAAATAAAGAAAAATCGAAAGATACTTGATAATTAAAGTTAAAAATGGTCAATAAAAATTTGAATGAAGAATACCTGGCTAATCGCTATCCACGAATGGGGGGCAAGGCTAGACGAATGAAGCGCTATTTGCCTTTTGCTAATGATGATTTAGGCAATTTCCTACGTTTCTCGCCCGACGAAAATCTTAGAGACGTGCGTAAACTAAATTGATAAAAACCAGATTTGTGAAGAGACTTGAAAATTTTCATTTTTGGTCACAGTATCTCCGTGATCAACCATCTTTGGAAGAAAACGATGACCTAACTGAGTCTATTGAATCGACAGGTGAAGACAAAGATTTTTTAAACCTGCATACTGACCAGGACACCGACTACAGGCATGTTTCATTTCTGAAATGAAAATAAAAATGAATTTTTATATATTTTCTTAAATTTAAAATGTTTTATCAACAGGAGTTTGGATGATCAATTGAAGAGGAGTGTTCATCCTGGAATGCGTCGTCTTCATCAATATTACGAAGATGACGACATCGATGAGGATGAGGAAATAGATGAGGAAAAATTATTCGCCAATCAGTTCCCGTCTCTTGAAGAGATGAAAGCCAAAGGTCGTTTCGATATGGACGAACTTTATCAGAAACTTGCCCAACAGTGAGCAATAATTAAAAAAAAATTTCTTCGTGTTGATACATTTCTCGTCAAATTTATTTATTTTTAGCAAACCAGGAGTTGCCCGACCAAAGGGTGTTCGATCCCACGGACATGGACACGGACACGGTGTCCGACCCTAAAAAAAAATTACATTATTTCATCACTTTATTTAATATTACGAAATAATTTTTTGCACTTGGGGTAATTTTTAAATTGTATCTGAATTAAATAAAACTCGATTCAATCGTATAGATAGATGGGTATTATAATTTGAGTAAAATAAATTAGAAATGCGCAAGCGCCGTTATAATTTTTACTTTCGTGATTCGCCGCGAGGTTGCATTACTAATGGCGCTGATTTTTAGTTAATGGCGTTGGTAAGTTACTTTTCAACTAAATATTATCCGTTAATAAGGTCGTAAGTTCACCGTTGGAATCACAATTACGCAGATCTTTTGATAAACACGTAGGTAGCTAGTTGTCATGTTTAAAGAGTCAAAAGGCTGACATCTAAACGATAACAAAGTAACAAAAGAACTTGGCGCGATTAGGCTTAACTCTCTTTCTGTTGTTTGTTATGTTTACCGTCTTTATTTCGTTCATTTTCAATCATATTTGTAGTGTCAGTTTGCTAAATTAATTCAGATCTTAATCTAGCAAATTGATACGGGATACTTTTTCCTTTTAGAGTAAATGCACAGTTGTTTAAGCATATTTTATTCGCATATTTTATTCACAAAATTTAATCTAACAGATTTAAGTTCAGACAGCATGCCTCGACCTACGAGATCCAAATTAAGGGGAAAACAACCCGCTTCTGCAACTACCAAAAAGGTTATTTCCATTTTTTACAACATGACCCATTTAACTTTAACGGTTAATTTGAATCAATAGGAAGCCGAAACTAAGAAACCCGTCGTGGAAAATGTCATTTCAACAAGGTAAACACTTTTAAGTGAAAGACATTTTGTTGAATTAGGTTTTAAAAACACGAATTTAGGAAACGATCTGCCGCGGCGCCGCTGACCCCGGTTACTCCCGCTAAAACTAGAAAGAAGGGAAAAAATGCAAAATCTCCTGTAAAAAAACAACCTGCAAGTGCCTCCAATCAAACTTCTCCCAAAAAGTAAGTGTCAATTAAGTTAAAACAAAAAAAAAATATTTGTCGATTTTTATTTAGTATAATTTAATTTAATGTGTGTTTTTGTAAAAAAAAACAGGAAGAAGAACGAGCCAGTTGAAGAGAAAGTAGAGGGTCTAGGAGAAACATCACGCTCTACTAGAAGCAGATTAAGTACTAGAACATTAAAAAAGGTACCAGTTGCACCAACTCCGACACCACCGATAAAAAATATACGAACGAGATCGATGCTGAGAAAACGAACTGAGTCGCCGAAAAAGAATATGACGACGGCAGCGAGCACGGTACTGCGAACCAACAACTCAAACAAGGTGGCTAAAAAAAAGGAAACTGAGACCGAATCGCCGCCTAGGAACAAGAAAAGCGCCCCAAAAAAATCCAAGACATCCACAAAACCTCAATCAAAAGTTAAAACAAAGGCCAAGAAAGTAGTCGTAAAGAAGACACCTCCGCCGAAAGCAAAAGCAAAAGCCACAGCGAAAACAAACACGCGGAAATCGACATCTCAAAAAGCGACGGAACCCGTCGAAAAGATCGAAGTACAAGTACAACAACGGAGGTAAGAATTTCATGTTTTTTTCTTTTTCTTTATATTTTTAAAAAACGGAAAAAAATGAAGATTTAAACGGGATTGAAGTGGTTTTGAAACAAGTTAACTTTTCAAAAAAAATAAACACAATACAATAGAAGGGGATAAAATAGGTTGAATTTTCACTCACCAGGGGCAGGCGTAGCACACAAAGGTCAGAGGTAGCAAAGACACCGCTTGAAAAGAAATCAGTCAGACCGGCAATCACTCGTCCACGGAGAAGGATGCACAAAAGTGCGGAGGACGATAAAAAGGAAGAAGAAACTCAGATGGAGAAAACCGAGTCCGAAAGCGAATCGGTGGAAGAAACCAAGCCGAAGGATGAAACGGATGTGTCTACCACCACCGAATCAAAGATCGACGACCCTCAGGAGCAGACAAAGGCTGATCATCGCAAGGAACAAACAGAAATGGTACCCCTACTTTTTCATTGTACTCTTAATTCGCTCATTTAGCCAGTTACTCGTTTTTCCGTGACTGTTTAACGGATTGATCGAGATTTGATGTTTGTAGAGAGAGAGAGAGAAAAAAAGATTTTTTTGTTAGGGTTTTGAATTAATTTTTTTGTGTGGAAATTGTTTTTAGGAAGGTGTAGAGACGGACGAAGCTGCTGGGAAGGGGAAGCGAAAGCTGGATGGCGAAGAAAAAGAAGAAAACGGTATTAAAAAAGCGAAGGTAGATGAAACCGACAAAGAAGCCAGTTTGAAAGAGGACGGAGAAATGGATCTGGACAAGGAGGGGAAGGCGAATGATGAAAAAGAAGCAGAAACAGGGGAGACGGAGAAGGCTGCTAATGAAAAGTCGAGTCCTCCAGTCGTGGAGGAAGCGAAGGAAAAGGACGAGGTGAAGATGGACGTCGACGAGAAGGTGGAGGAGAAGAAGGAGGAGGAGGCGAAGGAAGAGAAGGTGGAGGAGAAGACGAAGCCGATGGAGATCGAAGCGGTGGAAAAGAAGGAAGAGACTGAGAAGGAAGAAAAAAAGAGCGACGAAGCTGAAAAGGCGAAGGAAGAGACTGAGAAGGACGCGGTCGAGCCGACCACGAACCAAAATAACTGCCAAACTGTGACTGAGACGCCACCGGAGAAGCTGTTGGCCGCTGAAGACGCAACGACAGAGGATGAAACGCCGGTTGAAAATTCCACTCCGACCACGAACGGCGTTATTTACGAGACGAAGGAAACTCCCGTCATGATTGGCCGCAGAAAATTTGTGAAGAATGCTCGTTTGGAGGACAAGAAGGACGGGGATGCGACCAAACACAAATTTTCCGTAGCGACGTACAACCTGCAGGACGTAGCAGAGGACAAAGCCAAGCAAGACATTGAGGAGTTGGAAGCGGACATTGTATGCTTTCAACAAGTAGGATCGGACTATTACACGAATAAGTTGCAGCCCAACCTGAAGAGTCTCGGCTACGTCGGGTTCCACCACGAAGGCACTAACGAACAGAAAGGGCTGGCTATGTTTTGTAAAACTGCCACCTTCGAATTTGTCGACAAAAAGGAATGTGACTTGTCTCAATTAGTGAAAAAGGTAAAGAAAGAAATTGAAAATTGTATAACGGTTGCTAATATTGGTGTTTTTATTGGTGTTTAGGACATAGAGGAAAAGAATCTAGACGAGAAATCGAAAGAAAGTCTTCAATCGTTCCTCAATAAATCGTCTTCGTCCGCACTTTACATTAAATTGAAGTCCGTCAGTTCTCAAAAGACTATGAGCGTGTGTAATACCAGCTTGACGCCATCCGATCAGGGCATGCATACTTTACAGGTAATTGAACATGGAAAAAAGTAATTTGAAAACAAAGCATTATATTTATTTTTTTGCTTTCAGTTGGCCGTTTTCGTTCGAGAACTTATTAGTCAATCGGAGGGTCAATCGGCAAATCCGCACTTGCTCTGTGGCACTTTGAATTTGGAAGAAGGCCAACCCGGATTCCAAGTTCTCAAAGACGGATATTTAGACGACAAAAGTATTACTTCATTACAAGATTGCAAAAATGTTCCCTCCCCAGGGAAAACTGTAAGTTGATCAAGCCGAACATTAGAAAATAGAAAGTGAAGGATTTTGAAAATGATTTTTATTTTTATTTATTTTTGAACAGGAGGATAGCGCTTTAGTCGATCTGCTTTGGAAATGTTTTCAGCATTCATCATCTGGTTTAACGAGCTCCTACAACGTCTTATCGGTAAAGAAATGTTGATTGTAATGTACTCTACGTTGTGATTAATTGAAATTTGTACGTTGCAGAAAGATAATGCTTCACTGAAAAATAAAAACTCGGTCTGGCACAGCAGCGACAGTTTGCGCGTGATGGGCGTGCTGGATTTGGAAGTGGAGGGAAATAAGGAAACGAGTGATGATGCTATTCCCCTGTATGTACAATTCGATTTCAATTGAATCGCAGATAAATGAGTCATCATCGAGTTAGAATTTTAAAAAAAATAATAATTATAAAAAAAAAATTTAAAAAAAATTAAAAAAAAGAGAGAGAGAAAACAAATTTTTCTCCTTTTCTTGCTGCGTTTGATTTATTTAAGCGATTGACTTAAAAGGGGTTGAACTAGTAGGAATACAATTTGAGAAAGGGATTTTTTTTGTTGATTGACTGACTGACTGACTAGTATGAATGCGACCCAGGACGATATAAGTAATTGTAAGAAAACCCATTTTAGGTGTTCGTTTTCAGTGTACTGTCGTCATTTCATTTTTTAATTTTAGTTTTTCAATTTGTTCATCTTTTGTATCTTTTAACTCGGTGTTTGGGCTGCATGTAATATGGATTGTCATATTTTATATCATAGTTTTAGTGGGATTTTTCTTTTATCTTTTATTTTTATTTTTAATTTTTTAATTGGATTTACTTTAATTGTACCCAATGAGACTGAACGTTGTTTCGTTGACAATTTTTCTGCACATTTTGTGCTTTATTCGATTTTTAGTGAGCCATGTTTTTATTTTCTAACTTACCGATTTGTTTTGTCGATTTCATATTTAGCTTAGCTTGAATAATTTCTTTTTCTTTTTAATATGAAACTGATTGGTAATGATGTTGTTAACTAATTTAACTCAATTTATTACAATTTTTAAGAAACAGCCACAAACATTTTGTCATTGTACATGTAGCTAGTTATTAATAAACATAGTTGTGTAATGGATGATATTTGCTGTATTTATAATCTCAATAAAGTCACAGGATTTTTTTTGTAAATCAATTTTCTGTTTTAATATGACGTGGTTGAAAATGGGAGAAAACTTACAAATGTGACGTCATACTTTTATTTGGTTTCACATGGTCTGCGTGGTAAAAATAGTAAAACGTTTGGAAAATATCGAAATTTTAAAAAAAAAGATTAGATAAATTTCTAGAGTGATTAAATTTCACAAAAAAAGAGGAATTGGAAAAGTAGCCCCCAGTGAGGATCGAACTCACGACCCCTGGTTTACAAGACCAGTGCTCTAACCACTGAGCTATGGAGGCAAGCAGACTATCTGGTCTTAACAATTGCTTTTCTATTCTTCAACGTAAATTTACCTTTAAAATATGAGGTTTTTGCAACATTTTCTGTTTTTGTCTAAAAAACAGAATGGACGCATAAAACAACCGATTCTATCATTGAAATATGCAAAAACAAACAGATACCATAACTAAATTCGAGTGGTGGTTTTGAATTTACAGCCAAATTCAAAATGGCTCCCACACAAGTTAGATTTAGTGAAGCAAAAAACGTGAGTAAAAGCATAAGGAATTTTAATTACCATTTGATTGGAAAACCAAAAAACTAAACCATACAGACAAATAATCTCAAATTTGTCAAGCTGTAAGCAGAGGTGGATTGCGGTGGGTGGAACCTTATCGCAGCCATTTTCGGGGTCCTAATTGAATACGTTATTTAAATTTTATTTTACGATTTTATTCCCAATAAGGATATGTTTGGCATGTTTTGTCTAGGTACCTTGAACTAAAACAAATTAATCAAACATCCACAAACCATATAAGCACTGGAAGAAATTTTAATATTTCCGATCTGAACTTCCATTTTATTTATTTAAAAAAAAATCTCATACACGAAATAAAATAGTCAAGCAATTGTTCTAGACTCATTAAGTTAAAGTAGTAACTGTAACGGGCCAAGTTTCTGCTATCGCGGAATAAGATTCTTCTTCTTGGGAGGAAGAGGAGGAAATCACAGGCTGTGGTTCGACCGTGGTGCAGTTATGGAATTGGTGCTCCCCGCTTGTTTCGTCGGCATCATTTTCGCACAACATTAAGTGTTCTTTACTGTCGAATACTGGCACATAATTCAGTAAGTTTACTCATTTTTATATGCACACATACAAGCAAAATAAATAACGATTTTTTTATACCGTACCTGAATCGGATTCTTCGTCTGGAAGTTTATGTAAGGGTGTAGACGATGATTGGTGTATACTATTACATCTTGTGCCTCCACCACTACGACCACTGGAAGACCCGTGAGTTGCGAACGATGATGTCACCACACTCGTCACACTGGGAAGCCGAATGTCCAAATGTGAACCTTTATCTGTTATAATCTATAAATCAATTGATAAATCACGAATTATAACAGGAATGAATAAAACACGAATTAAATGATTACCTTTTGATTCATAGTATATATTTTAGTAGTGATATCTCTCGCAATAAGTATGGACATAATATGCGCTAAATAAGTTTCTTTTGCAAATAAAAACTCCAGCCCTTCCCGCTGCCATATGAGTACTCGACAAGGCATTGATGCCACCACGCTCACCTGAAACAGTTGAACTTGCTTTAGCAACCGACTGTAAATCATACGGTATCTTATATGTTTACGTTAAATTTTTCTTCGCTTCCCGCATGCGTCGCCTCGAATTCGGGAGAATCCAAAAACTGTTTCGCCAGTATTGGGTGAAGGAGATTATTATCCGACAAGACATTAGCTCTAAAAATGGAAATAATTACGTAACTAAACGTAGAGATTGATAATAGGCGTGTACTAGAAAACCGACAAGTAATTTGTGCAATTGGAATAAAGCCTTGACAATTTTATCGGGAGGAACTAATTTTATGTTCGTTGCGTGTTGAAAATAACCCGCTGACCTACCATATTAATAATCGTACCTTGATGCACAGTCACACAAACAATTTTTAATTATAGCACCGACGCACAAAATCGATTAAATCAATTTGTTCAGGAATTTCGAGGAAACAAAATGCGGGCCAAGAGAGCAGAGTAATAAAATGTGTACCTTCCAGTGACAAGTATAGCCAGTCTGTCGGTTCGAGTCATATTTTGAGTAGCGTAGGCTTCTCCTGCTGGCATCGTCACCAATTGAGCTTGATCATTACTGACCAACTTTTTGAATAATAGACGGGAAACCTATATTTTGTATAAAAAAAAAAAAAAAAAAAATATTAGTTTTAATTTAAAACAGGTTTATTTTAACAATTTTGTGCTTACTCGCATTGGTTGAAAAAGTGAAGCGTAAATTTGTTCCAGTTCTGCGGGAAATCGCACTGGTCTCATTCCATACAGAATATGGAACACTTGTCCGATGTTAATTAACATAAAACAAAAATTCCACGAGAAAACATCGGGCGAGCAAACGATATTCCAAGCCCACGTTGATATTAAAAGAAAACCTAAAATAGGAAATGAGAAATCGACCGCGGTCAATTATTTTAATTACGTTATGAAAGACAGAGGTGTGGTCACGTGTAAAAACACTTGACACCTCATTTTTAATGGGGAATTGTTAATTAATGTCGCATTAAATTATCGACTTACCTAGAACGAGTATACCGTGAAGAACTATTAATCCACAATTGTCATTTCGAGCAAAGAACGCAACGCAACAGCACGTGTGAGCCAACTGTATGAGAAAATGCTGCGGTTCTCTCCATTGAGTACACAACCACCAAAAACCAGAGGCATTGAAAGATTGAAAATCTAGATTCGACATCACGAGGCAACGCAAGATGCAAGAATGCGAGAAAGGATATCGTTTTTGAAAAATGTGTAATTTTTAAATCGTTTTGATGCAATCAAAACAAATAAAACTCAAGATTGGAAGCTGCTCCTCCTCTTCGTGAGGTTAAGCTTTACTGCAATACCGAAGTTGCCCTATGTTTATGTTTCACCACTAGATGTCACGTGTTTCGTGAATTTAATACGCACAAAACACACCATCATAACTTATTGTAATAAATTGTGTTTCTGCATTGAATTTAATGAATTTTTTCCGTGAAATTGAATGAAAACGTTTAAATGTTACGTAAGGTTTTTATTTCATTAAAAGAGTGTTTTTAACAACAGCGTAAGGGGGTCGACTCAAAATGGCGAGCGAAGAACTGCTCGTCAGCGCACAGCTGACACGAGATGAATTCGTGCGACTTTAAATTGTTCACAAAAATTTATCTGAATTTACAATTGATCAGTTTGATTTAAGTGCATGACGCTGATAACGCAGATACAGATGCCTGCGATTGCGTAATACGCCGAATTATCGTTGTGTATGATATAAGCGACTCCATGTCGTTTATGGTGTTATTTTTGTTGCTCAGTGCGTAAACGCAAATCATGTACCAAAAATTTCAGCACCGTAATGGAAAATTTCGCAACAAATCGCCGTAACAACTAATCCAGGTAAGCACAAAGAGTTTCCAAGTACTTTGCAAATATAGATAATTAAAATTTAAAAAGCAGCTCGAAATGAATGAATGAATTAAAAACACGAGTCATATTTTGTTGCTATGGTGATCAAATATGACAAATACATAAAATTATCAACGTGAACTCATGCGATAACAATTAAAATCAATGTGCAAAATATAAATTTTCTAATTTTTTACGTTTATTTCACCAAAAGATGATGATTGACAGCCAAATGACAGACGCAACGGTTGATGCCGAGGAATTTCCCGGACGTCTGCTTCATCAAGCAGTATAATATAAAAATATTAATATTTGGCGTTTATTAAACGCTTACAACGTTTGCAAATTCAATTGAAATTTTCAGGCTTTATGGGACAACGCAGATTTACTGGAAGACCTGTTAAACGGCGAGTATTTACAACTGATCAATTCACGAGACGGTGAAGGACGAACTGTGCTTCACGCAGCTGTCACTAACGAGAATCCTCACTGCACACGCATCCTGCTTGAAGCAGGAGGTGAATTAGACTTACTCGAATTATGTAAAGATTAGATTTAACTGACCTTGAGTGTATTCCAGCCGATCCGAACGTGGCTTGCGGGAGTAGGGAAGAAAACAAGGTACGTCAGACTTAATTTTTAACCTTTTTTTTGTCCGAAAAATGCGTTAGTACGGATTGTGCCCTTTTAAACTCTGAGAAATATCACGACGTAATTTGAAAACCATTTTTTTAATGGTCCACTGAAACTACCGCATTCTCCGCACTCCATTAACCACACCCTGAGGTACTAACAAGTAAGAAAGACATAAGACATAAGAGAGAGAAACAAGGGCGCGGTTTTGCGCTTGGTTGAAAAATTGATAGCACCGATCGCGAACGATTGATTCAACATCCACATCCGTCCTTGCCATCTCTGGCCCCTATCACGTGATAGTTGTAATGTCGAAGGAGTTTGACCTTGGTCTCATCTCACGGGCCCGTTTGTCTGCTCGGTTTGTGGCCCAAGGGTGCAAATTGAACTGAATGAAACGCAGAGAAAAGCCTGCAGCTAGAACGGGCGAGAGGGCGAGATCGAGACTCCCACAACAACTCGTGGATTCGGTTTCGCACGCTGCCCACACTCGGATGTAACCCTACTCCAAAGTTGGTAAAAGTTTATTCGATGGACAAGTCCAATGTGACTATCAGGGAGGAATGAAGGGATAGACTAGAATCGGAACTCTGCCGTTTGTCAGTCGAGATTAAGAGCTATGTCGAAGGAAGAGGAGAATAGAAGAGGAGTGAGGACGACGCTCTAACATCTCAAAGAGTTCACAATGTGAGAATCACTGGGGCGCAATGGCCTCATGGTTGAAGCAAAAGTTGGGCGCTTTGGTGAAGGAGGGACGAGACATTAGTGAGGAGAGCCAGATTGGAACTCGCAAAAAATTGCTCGAAGAAAAAGTGCGAAAAGCTGCCATGCGAATTTCGTGTCCCGTCTGCGTAAGTTTTTCGTTACTTTTTTGTATTTCTTTGTATTTTTTTTCTTCTATTGTATTTTTGTGATATTTCAGGGCTGTAAAAAGTGTAATTAAACGTTGTGTAGCTCTTTGCTTTGTATGTAAATACGAGGCGCACCCATGTTTTTGCTCCACCCGTGCTCGACTCACCGTTTATTTATATACTTTTTTTTTTCTTGTTCCCTTCAATCAGACCCCTTTGCATGTGGCAGCGCAACATGGTAATTTGGAGGCGATGCGACTCCTATTGGAATGGGAGGCCGACCTGCTGGCCAGGAATAGTAATGGCCTCACTGCTATGGACTTATCGGAGCAAGGAAATCATAGCGAGTGTATGCATCTTCTTAGACAGGTCGCTGGTAAGATGAAGATCGTTTTACGATTGATTTCACCTTTTAAGTCGTTGTTTCCTCGTCCAAATTTTCACCTTTTAAACCCGTGAAAAAAAAAAAAAAAAAAAAAAAACATTTATAGTTGAGTTTGTTTTTAATTTTTTTTTTTTTTTATGTGTGTATTTTTTTTTGGTAATGATTGTTATTGGAAATGTAAACTTTTTCGTTTCAATGAATTCGTGCGTCAAATAAATGGCAACAAGTGTTGTGCATTGTGTTTTGGATGAGGAAATGAGTTTGAATCGAACAAAAAATGAAATTAGCATGGCATCTTCGGTGCTAGAATTCGCCATTACCGAGATCTATTGTGTATTTGAAGATTTCTTCACAGAAGGTCACTGGTCGAGTTTATTTCATTAATTGTTCTTTTCTTTTTTTCTTTTTTCTACTTATTAAAAAATGTTACTGTTTCAGATGAGAGGGAAAAACTGCGATGTGAATTTTTTGATGGTAATGAGTCTAATTGATCATTTCTTTTGTTAAGTAAAATCGATTAAATCTTGGTTTTCATAGAGTTGCAAGAAACTTGCGTCAAATGTGATTCGGTACGATTAAAAGTTCTATTAAAGGACCCTCCGTGCGATGTTGAACACGTCATAAACCTTTGTCCGAACGGTTCAAACACACTTCTTTTCAAGTAACATATTAACATATTAACATACTCGCGTTGTGTGAAATTTATCTTGCGATCGATACGTACACAGAGCTTGCGAGGAAGGAAAACGCGATATAGTGGAAATTCTGTTGGATTGCGGTGCAGATTGCCGTCAACATCCAGTTACCAAGTATTCTCCCTTTCATATCGCCTGTTATCGAGGTCACAAGGATGTAGTCGAGTTATTGTTACAGGTTTGTGTTATTTGTTTTATTTATTTCATTTTAATTTGACCGATATTCATACATATTTTTTGTTTATATTTAGAAATTTCCTCAGCTCGTTCAGGTGACCACCATCGAACAATGGCTTCCCATCCATGCAGCAGTCATTAACGGCCACGTGACGGTTTTGGATGTACTGCTCAAGTTTCCTTATCCCGAGCATTTAATGCTCAAGTTCCAAGACCAACGCAAGGAATGGGAATATCAAATGCCATTTGACATTAACGCGAGTGACGTAACGGCGCAAACGGTGTTGTTTATGGCATCGTACATGGAGAACAAGAAGATAGTTGAACTTTTACTCAAGTTTAGAGTTAAAGCTTGGAAAGTGGAGAAGGAAATTGAGGAAGGCGTCGACGATATGTTGAAAGAAAAGGAAAAGAGTGGCGCGGATAGGTCGAGTCCCGTTAAGAATAAGATCGCCAGTGGAATCCAAGATCTGATTTCGAAGCTTAATTTGAACCGGACAAGTTTATCAGACACCAATTTGAAAATCAACGAGACATTCATTTGTCCGGTGGAGGTGAACGCGTATTGTAACGATGGTTGTGAAACGGCTCTGCACGCCGCTGTGCGCGCGAAAAATTACTCGATCGTCTCGTTGTTGTTAATAAACAATGCGGATCCAAACTTGAAGATGAGACAAGTGGAAGACGACGAAAACGGAGTTTTGGGAAAGCCGCTCACCGCACTAGTCGAAGCCTGTCAGTCGCGGAACCATCTGATGATTGACTTGCTTCTCAAACACGGAGCTCGTGATGAAGATAAGGGCGCGCTGAGCGTGTCCGTGCAGCTGAAAGACGACGCGGTCGTTTCTAAATTGCTCACTTTGCGCGCGCATCCCGATCCGGAATACAAACTGAATCGCAAAGCGTTCGATGTGATTCCAGTCGCGCAATTCAAAACACTGGGCATCGTGAACAGCGTCACGCCGAGCTCCATGTTCCCTTCGACGCCCGTCATGCTCAATTGGCACGGGCACCAGTGTCTCACGCAACTGCACGAACAGTGGTTGGTCGATGCGAGTTTGTCGCATAACCCGAAATTGAAATTAACTCCGAAAACCCAAGGATTGTCTTTACTGGCAATCACGCGCCTCGATATTTCCAATAACTTGCTTTTGGAATTACCCGACTGCGTGTTCCAGTTGCAGTCGCTTCGATACCTGAATGCAGCTCAGAATAAGTTGGAAAGGTTGCCGGGAGACAGCAAGATGGAGACACCGTCGCCCAAACACAGACTTGGACGCAGCGAAGAGGAAGAGAGCGTTTATCAGTGTCCGGTGTTGGAAGAAATATACCTACAAGATAACAGATTGGACAGTGTTCCTGCCAATATATTCCATCTGCCGTCGTTGATGGTGTTCGATCTGTCCAATAATAAATTACAAAATTTGCCCTTTAAAATGTGGACCGCGCCGAAACTGAAGGAGTTAAACGTATCATTTAATTTGCTCAAGGATCTACCATTGCGCTTTCCCAGACATGCTGTGAGCATAGATCAGAAATTGGGCCATCGGGATAATGGAAGTAGCGATCTGGCTTTTAGTAATAAGAGCGATTTGAGCCCGCAAAGAAGCAGCAGCAATTCGACGAGCAATAACGAGGGCTCGGAAATGGCCGACAAGGAAAATGCGATGGAGCATAGTTATCCAGTTGCACTCACTCCGCAGTCGGCGGAGTGCTCTTTACCGAAGGAACTGAGTCATCACAATTTCTGGCGTCACACTATCGAGATCAGCGAGAGTTATTTGGATGGGAACATCGATGGACGTGACAATCAATCGCAATTAACGATGCTCAATTTGGCGCACAATGCATTCATTTCAATTCCTGTTGGTTTGTCGTGCGTGGCTGTTAATTTGACGCGGCTTAATTTAAGTTACAATAGGTGAGATTTTTATCAACTTACATTTATTTTTATTTTATAATGATAATTTTGTATTTTTTTTTTTAATTTTTTTATTAGACTTTGCGATATGGGAATGGTGAATAATCTGCCATCGTCATTGAAACAAATCGATTTTTCGCATAATCAAATACGTAATTGGTTTTCTTTGGGTACTTCCGACTGTGAAGTGTGCAGTGAATCTCAGTCTCCACTCTGCTATGGAATAAGTGAATCGAATCCATCCAAAACACTTTCGCCAGGTGGAAATCAACGGTCGAAATGCCTTTAAATTTTTAAATATTTTAAATATTTATGTTTGATTTTGAAGGTTGTAAACTGACGAGACCGAAACGAGGGTCACACACGTCTCTGTCGTCCTTATCCAGCACTTTCTGCGTTCATCGTCGACACACGAGACTCGATAATTTACGCACTTTGATTTTATCGGACAATAAATTAACTCGATTCATTTTTAGTTTGGATGACGACAGAGTGTCGTTAGAGGATGAGGATGAGTATCACAATTCAGTTGATGTAAGAAATTAATTTTTCGCCATGGCTATTCTCACGTACGTACATACGAATAGCCATACACTATTCTTACGTACGTACGTACGGAATACGGACATAGGTTTGGGCTTTTACGCAGGAAAGCCCAGGATTTGCTCTTTGAAAAGTGTATATTTTTACATACGTACGTGAGAATAACCAATGGGCTATTCTCACGTACGTACAGGACAAAATTCCTCACTTATGTACGGTACTGTGCGTTTTGTTATGTTCTGGTCCATAATTTCATTAAGATTTAGCTTATTTTATTTATCTGTGCGGTTTATTTTTTTACATTTTGTTCCGTACGTTGCGGTAGGTGAGGATTTTTCTTTCGTACGTACGTGAGAATAACGTACCCCCACAGGGGCGGCTACTCTCACGTACGTACGTGAAAATAGCGTACGGCTATTCTTACGTATGTACTTACGTAAGAATATCCTCGGCCTTAATTTTTTTAAATTTATATATATAAATTTAAATATATTTATTTTGTTTTTTTTTGTTTGAAGGACATTTTAAAGAGCCCAGCGGCATCCAATAAGTATAAAATTATGTTTCCAAATTTGTCGCTTCTGGATGTAAGTAATAATTTTGTGCGCGAGATCCCGAGTCTCATATCTGAATTATCAAATTTATCAGTTTTTAATATCAGTGGAAATACGGGTACAGCAAACATAAATAATAACAATAAAATCGTGATAATATAATAATTTGTTTGATGTAAATTGTAGAAATTTGCCATTTGCCACCAGAGATGGGTTTGTTGAGCAAACTATGGAACTTGAATACACGAAGCTGTAATTTATACGAACCATTGAAAACGATGATTGAAAGCAAAAAATATAAAACGATGGATGTGGTTGGATATTTAAAATCAATTTTAGAAAAGTATTAATCTTATCCCGTCGTGCTGTATTTATTGCTTATTCAACAATTTTCATTTTCAGTGCAAAACCATACGCTAGAATGAAATTGATGATCGTTGGTGTGCAAGGAATTGGTAAAACTTCATTACTGGAACAACTCAGGCAGGAAGGATCGGGTTCTTACAAAAAGAAACCCAACGAAGTAATGATAAACAAAATGTTGAACTTTTTTTATTTCTGTAAATTTACTTTATATTCATTGATTCGTAAAAGCACTGGGCCAAAAGAATGGGCAATAAAAACATCAATTTGAAGACAGCTAAAGGGTTCAATATATCAACCGTTGGTGTGGATATCGGTGATTGGACTTACGAGAAAAAAGTTCGTGGTCAGAGTTCGTACGGATCTGTCACTTTTCGTACTTGGGATTTCGGAGGGCAAAAAGAATATTACAGTACGCATCAATATTTCTTATCGAAGCGCTCTCTGTACTTGGTTGTGTGGAAAATCACAGACGGCCAAAGAGGGGTGGATGAAATTTTACAATGGCTCGTCAATATTCAGGTAATTGTTTTCTTTTTTCCAACTAAAGAGAGGGAATTACAATTTTTACATTAATGCAGGCTCGAGCACCAAATTCGCCAGTTCTGATAATTGGCACGCATTTCGATCTAGTCAAAGAACGGTTTCCACCTTGTTATTCGGAGGATTTACAGCAGTTTATTCGTGATCGATTTATTAATGTGATTGATGCCGATAAGTGCGGTTTACCGCGAGTGTTGGACACGATTGAAATCAGTTGCAAAACGCGGCATAACGTCAAACTTCTTTGCAATCTGATATACGATACTGTGTTTGAATTAAGATCTTCAGGTTTGTACACTTTATTCGTGAAAATTGGTTTGATATTTACATTTTTTTTAAAAACGCAAAACTAAAATAGGATCGAAGGAGCGGTTACTGGAACAGAGGATTCCAGCGACGTATTTAGCGCTTGAGGATGTGGTTGGATATTTAGCTTTAGAACGTCGACTCCAAAATAAAGATCCAGTGCTACAATCTGAACAGTACAAGTATGATAATACTAATATGGTTTTAAAGACTTTTTCTGACTTTGTCTATTTTTTGTAGAATGTTAGTAATGCACGAAATGCAACAGAGATTTCATTTTGTTTTTCGAGATATGGCTGAATTGAACCAGGCTACAGTTTTTTTGCACGAGAATGGCAAGTTAAACAGCTTTTGATGCCACATAAACAAAAATTAATGAAAATTAACGTCAATTTCAGGTGTATTGTTGCATTACGAAGATGCTGCCTTGAAGGATCTTTACTTTCTCGATCCCCAATGGTTGTGCGATATGTTGGCGCATATAGTAACGATTCGGGAAATTAATCCTTTTGCCCGCACAGGTACGAGTAAGACAAATAGATATTTTCATGAGTTTTTATTGCATCAACTTCTGTTTTGTAGGAATTATGAAAATGGACGACTTGAAGCACGTTTTTAAAACATCTCATTGCACATCCGTCGACACAAAATCGTACATCGTCAACTTGTTAAATAAATTCGAGGTTGCATTGACTTGGGATAGCAGAACACTTCTTATTCCGTCGTTATTACCTACGGAAGAGCAGCTACATCTTGGCTTACCTGGTTGTGATGTCAGAGTAAGAGAAATCACGATGTAGTGGAAATTAATTTACATGTATCAATAAACATTTTTTTTATTTTTATTTTAAAAACAGATTCCAGTTCGATCTCGAGGATGGGCGATGCGCTGCAAAGCTTTCCAACCATCGACCGCTTGCACACTAGTTGGTAATTCCCAGTTCTATTTACAGCTTGACTCGTGGGAGACTCGAACGTGTCGCGGTTTGCGATCACTTCACTTACGTAGCGAGTTAGGTAAATGGATGAGTGTCGAGTGTTGCATGGCTACATTGCGACCGAATCTTCTGCTTAACTCGAACGTTTGTTTATAAGTATCTCGACTAACTGACTAAACAAATTCGTTTCTCTGTCTGTATTTTTTTTATCCAATTAATTTTCACTTTTACTCGAATCTATTTGAATTTGTTTGATTTTTAGGCGAGGACGGCGAAGCAAATTCCGCTTCGAGTAACGAGTGTGAAATATTGCATCGCAACAACCCGCAATTGAGCATCAGACGTCTTCTGCTCATGTCCTATTTCCCTAGCGGTTTCTGGTCTCGGTTGATTACGCGAATGCTGGCCGACGATTCTGTCGTGGATATAATTCGCTCGTATTTGATGCTGCCGTTCGAAGTGCAGCAAGATGCCGGTATGGTGAATCTTCTCGAGCGCCATCGGGCCGAATGGCTTTGCTGGCAAACCGGAATGGAACTTCATTATGCGAACACGACGCTCTTTCGAATGAAGGAAGTTCTTCTCAACACGGACAATCCGTCCGGTAACTACCATCACATGCATTTAATGCTGCAGCAAGACGGCAATTGGTCCGCCATGGACGTATCTTCGTCGGCCATTTTGGAATTGTACATTCCGAATCAGACGGTGGTGCTGCAACGCCGTTTTAATTTGCCTCGTGAAAAGGACGAGAGCGGAGACACCAGAGGCGACGACGACGCGCAAGCAGACGGCCCTTGTTATCAACGCATTATTCTCGATCCAAATCCGGATTGCATCGCTAAATTATTGGCCATTACTGTCGATCACATTGACACTTTGCTGGAGGACTGGTATCCCACTTTGGGCACTCGATTCGTCCACACTTCCGAAGGCAAATTCCTAATAACTCGGCTGGTGCCGTGTCCGCAGTGTTTAAATGATCAAATCAAACGAGATTCGGTGGCGATGCGCTTTGGAGGCGATGGTGAGGCTTGGCAGATGGTGGGATTGAGAAATCGAGGTGAACCATGTATAATGCACGATGTTTCTCTCGTTAACCGGTCAGCTGAACGGCAAAGACTTTTGGGAATGCCACCTCGGTATGGTCATAATAACCACAGGTCAAGGGACAGCGCTACGTCACACGACAGCGACAGTGGAGTTGGGCCAGATAGTACGAATTCTAGGTACCAAGCGCACTTCTCTTTACTTTCGGGAAAAAAATTAATTGTTTTATTTACTAAATTAACATTTTTTAATGTTTGATTTGTTTATTTAGTCGAAAAGCATCGGCAGAAGGCCAGTCGGATTCGGACGTGTTGTCTGCGCACGATCAGAGCGGAGAAGACGTCATTTTGGTTAATACAGCTAATGAAGTTGTGTATAGTTTTATGGTTGAAGAATGCATCTTGGCTGCGTACGAATCTAGAAAAATCCAATGTCCCGATCACGGCGAGTTGTCTCTGTTTCGCATAGCTCCCGATGTGGTTAGTACCATAAGAAAAGAAGAAAATATTTCTATTTCCTAACAAATGAAATAATTTTTTTTAATTTTCAAGGTTTTTCTGGATTTGGGGGAGCGGTTTGTGGTCCGGCCCGACACAATAAAACGAGGGAAAATGCTGGGACGAGGTGCATTTGGCTTTGTTTTCAAAGCAACTGTGAAGCATAGAGTACGTGTGCAATAAAAGTTAGGAATTCTACGGAAATTACCATTTATTTGGCGTTTCAGGGTTCAAACGCATTTATTGAAGTTGCAATGAAGATGTTGCAGCCTGTTGATCCTGGGTTCGGTGCCCGCCAGTCTGCTGCTATCGCATTCAAGGCAGCTCAAAGCAAATGGCAGCGAGATCCGATTCAGTACGCGTGTAAAGCGTATTGTACTGCCCGCCAAGAGCTGAACATCGTTCTATCTTTACGCCATCCTAATATTGTTCCTTTGATCGGCGTGTGCACTCAACCGTTGGCTCTTATTTTGGAGCTAGCGCCTCTCGGTGCGCTCGATGCTTTACTGCGAAATTATCGTCGAAGTGGAGCGCAGTTACAACTGCACATGTTGCAAAAAATAATTCTTCAAGTAAATGTTGATATTTTTTAATTTTTTAATTTTTGTAAAAAAAAAAATTTTCTTTTTATATATAAAATTAGGTTGCTAAGGCGTTGGAATATTTGCATCAACAGCACATCATTTACCGCGATTTGAAATCGGAGAATGTTCTTGTCTGGGCTTTGCCTCCACCATTCGAGAGCAATTGCAACCCAGCTGTCGATGTGAAGTTGGCAGATTACGGCATCAGTAGATCGACACTCCCGACTGGCACCAAAGGTTTTGGTGGGACGGAAGGTTTCATGGCGCCCGAAATAATGCGGTATAACGGAGAGGAGGAGTACACGGAGAAAGTGGATTGTTTTTCTTTCGGGATGTTTATGTACGAATTGTTGACGTTACATTTACCATTCGAGGGTCACGAGTTAGTCAAGGATCAAATACTAGATGGCGGAAGACCCACTCTTACTCGGAGGGTAATCCAAGTGGAGTTTTTTGTCGGAAGTAAATATCCATTAATCGGGTTGTATTACTACAGGAAACGTTGTACCCTACTTACATGTTGGATCTGATGGTTTTATGTTGGTCTCAACAACCAAAAGACAGACCGTCGGCTAGTCAAATCGTTTCCATCGCGAGTGCGCCAGAGTTTGTGCACTTGTTGGACGTGGTTTCGCTGGAAGAGCAAACGGCAGTGATTTGCGCGTCGTGCGTCACTTTTCCTGACGAAACTGGTGATTCAAAACGATTACAAAGTTGAAATTAAATTTTAATGAAAAATTACATTTTAGATTATTATGATTCTTCGTGCGGTCCTAGACTGGATATTTGGCTAAGTCGCCTCGGACAGCAGTTGGACATCCTTACCTGCAATTCTCGTTCGTGGCAGAACATCAGAGTAATCTAATACGAAGAATTTATTTTCCTGTTACTGATTTGTATTTCATTTATTGCAGACTTTAAAATCGACCAGTGTGACCATAACCGAAGTGTGTGTCGTTAAAACGTGCGTCTGGTTGGGTGATTCAAAAGGAGTTGTGCACATCTACAACGCTTTTAATCACATGGAACTCGATTCGTTCGCATTGGATCCCGATGCGGCGACTACGTGCGCAGTTCGAAGTATGTGTTACATAGCTAGGTTGGATAAAGTGGCTATAAGTTTAAGCAATGGACGGCTCTGGTTGTACGCCTCCGATTTCGCGTCTGGAAACGTCGAGGCCGATTGCCAATCAACGTCCGAATTGGGCTCGAACGGATCTCCTATTTTTTGTACCACGTCTATTCGAAATGCAAGAACTGAGTTAGTAATTTTCATTTATAAATAATTAAACAGTTAAATTAATTAATTATTTTTTATTTTGTAGAAATTGTGAATTATGGTGCGGACAAAGCCACGGAATGATATCGATCTTCGCGCAGAAAGGAGGAGTCATTGTATCTCAGGAAATTGTTAACCACTACGAACCAGCACTAGATAATTCGGATGTACTTCGACTTGTGGCCAGTAATGAAAACGGTTCGGTTTGGTCTTACATATATCCAGGTAAAAATGAATATTTCAAATGAAACTTGTTGAGATGAGTAAATGTGTGATGTCTCTTTGCTAGGTTGCATTATTTATCATTGGGACGCGGACACACGTACCGTGTTGAATAAATTGGACTGCTCCAAATTAGTTCCGTGTTCAGAATCGTTAAAATCCATCAGCATTGAAGAACATCTAAGTCGTGAGTGTAAAACGAAAATCATTTCGAAACAATAAAGAAGAATAAAAATTAATTAATTTATTTCTCCAGCTGGAAGATGTCAAGTGACCGCCATGGCCAGTTTGGGCGACAACTTGTACGTCGGTACGACATGGGGCTGCATCGTGGTGGCCGAAGGTGCTACACTTAGACCGGTGACGATCTTTCGCCCATTTGAGGAGGAAGTGAAAGCCATTTTGCCCGCTTTCCAAGAGTCAAAGAAAGATGGAACGACGACTTCTGGGCAATATAGTAACAAACCAGGCGCCACGTTGATAACTGTGGGCAGAGGTTATCGTAGTCTGTTAGCTCGTTTTACAAATGCACCGTTCTTACCCCTTTCGATGGAGGGAACTCGAAAAAGTACAAACGCTCTTCTCTGGAGGGTTGATCAATGGTGCCCGTAGATGATTAAATTATTACTAACTTAAAATGTATTTTACTCGTTTGCATCGTCATTTTTTTGTGTATATTTACCGTCTACCATACAGGATGTATTTATAAATATTTGAAATTTTTTTATGAAATCTAGGCAGAATAAAAGAATTCCATTTTTTCTCCCAGTTTCTTATTTCGTACAATTAATTATACCAGTTGACTTTTATCAACTTCGGCAAATATTGCTTGATAAGGGATGTCTTTGTATTTCAAATATTCAATGTAAACATTGAGAAAAGATGCATTTTCGAGTGCAACCATGTAATTCAAAACGTCCGTGTTCGTTCCGGGTAAATGGCCCTGAGTTTTACTTTGCTGAAGGCTGGCCAAACTAAGAGTTGTAACCATTAAACTGTTGGGTTTCATTACTCGATGAATTTCCTTCGCCACTCCTTCAAGATCCGGCCAGAAATAAAAGCAATTGCAATGAAACACACGGTCGAACGTGCTGTCTGCAAATGGCAAGTTTATGACGTCCGAACGATGCAGTTCCAATTTGCCTTCCTTGATTTCTTTTCGGAATGAGCTGAAAGCATTTTGCAGTACGTACGACGAGTGATCAACACCGTAAACTTTACCCTCGCCCTCTGAAACGATCAAAACATCTCACTGTAATCAATATACTTGGCACTGGCAGTGATGTCTGAACCTTTTACTAATTGGTATGCGGCGGATAAACCGAGTCCTGGTCCGAATCCGAGCTCGAGAACGTGATGATGAGCTTCGATACGACTTAATCGGACGGCAGCTTTTTCCAAGTACCGATTTCGCCGCTGCATAAATTTCTGAACGAAACGAACGTTCATTAGCTCCACATTTATTTACTTAAGGTGCTTTCAACGTACGAGAACAAGCCATCCAGCAACATTTCGTTCGGGCAACCTCAATGCTGAAGCCAAGCTGTCCGACAGATATTTATTCCACATTACAAAATTGAAGTCGAAAGCATGTCGTGACTAACACTTTTTTCCATATATTTTAATTCCTGCAATTTGTAAAAAGCACATTAATAATAATAACTCTTTCTGCTTATAAATCCCCTTACTTTTATTTATGAGCTATGTAGTTCTTTTCAGTGCTTCACTCCATAATTTTGTGTCAGTGGATTATGTAATTGTCGGGTAGCGACCTCTTACGAGTAATTTATTACAGAGCGCCATTTTATTTAAATTTTAATTTTTGTAGTTCCTTAAAAATGCCATGAAATGAGATGAGACCCGACCCATGTTTGGTAACACGTCGCCTATTGCTCAGCCGGATTGTAATTTATTGTTAATTAAAGATAACCGAGTGGAACGAATTCGACAAGAAGGCGGCAATGACAATGTAGTTGAAGTTTCCGCATCAGCTGAAATTCGACTTCCTCCAGACAGAGCTGTCGCATCGTTTCAAGCATTCAGCACCAAAGAAAACGCTAAAGATGCAAAGAATAGTGTTGATCGGCGAATTAGTTACATTTTGCAAACACTCAAATCGCACGCAATTAAGGTTTGCTAAATAATTCAAACTCGGGACTATCAAAAATTCAAACATTTTATTTTAGGATTTTGAAACGATGAGCCACTTGAAACGAACTGAAATGAATTTTACCATGACTACTCAGGTGACGGTGAAGTTTACGGATTTTGAATTGTGTTTACAAATTGTCAACCTGTTGGCGGAAAAACTGGACAAAACTGTTACTATCAAGGAACCGGTGTTTTACCATAGTGCAAAATCGTTGCAAAACGCTAGGTAATAAAGTAATAGCGCAAATGACACGTATTTCAATGATTTTCAATGTTTTTATAGGAAAGAAGTGTGTATAAAAGCGGCCAAAATTGCTCGTGATAAAGCGCAAGAACTTTCCCGTGTTTTTTCCGCCACTTTAGGAAAATTGGTTTCTCTGCGTGAAGATAAATCACTTTCTAGTCGTCTGGAACAAGATAAAGCTTCGTCAAGTTTGGCTCAGAATTCAAACTCATCGTTAAACATGGATATGATTGTTTGCCAAAGCCAAATTACGGCTAAATTTGAACTGTCTGTGCCGCTTAAGAAAACGCTAACAATGCAGCAATGCTACTGAATTTATAAAAATGGAAAACAAATGAAGTAAATATTTGAATAAATGATCGAATGTTTAGAATATTATTTTGCTTTTCTTTAACCGTATTTTTTGTTCAGATAATGTTTAAGCTAATCAAATAGAATTTATACAGAGTATTTAAAATCTGCGAGTCACATGCCTCCGTGACGCAATCGGCTGTTGATGTTCGGCTATTAACCGAAAGGCTGGTGGTTCGAGTCCACCTGCGGGCGTTAATTTTTGTTACAAATATGGTAGGTTTGTGATATTTTGAACTTGTTTGGATGCAAATTAGCTAATTAGTCAGTTCTTTAATATTTGTTGATTTTACAAACTATGTTTTGACACCCAGATAATTTATTTTGCTGCTTTTATAAAATTTGAAATTAATTAGTTAAAATATAAAAAATTCTACTAAATGTTAGGTTGCTCATGTTATGATTTCTAAAACGAAATGTAGTTATTTCCCAAAATGTGGTTGCTCAATCTTTTACTTCATCACCTGCCTAGCGAATACCAGGAACGGAAGATTTACTAGTTTGATGCAAACGTCCATTACTGTGAAAAATGTTGTTCATTTGCGTCGGTTGCAAACTGTTTTATTGGAGGAACTGCGTTCATGAGAACAGAGAATTTGAAAACCAAACTTTGATGAATCCGGTTGAGTATTTAACAAAATTAAAAATAAAATTGGATATTGAGGTTTCATAGAGATGCTTGATGGAACAGTAAATAAAACCCGAATCGCAAGCGTTAAATTAGCCCGCCAAGCTTTTGTATTCTTGTTAGAAAATAAATTGTGAAGAATTACTTAAAAAATTATAAAAGTATAAAAAAAAGTAATAAATATAAAAATATATATTTAAAACAATAAGTTAGAAAAAATGAAAGCTTCGGTTTGCTTTAGAAATATCATTTCATTAAAAAAAAAGACTACAAACAGTAATAAGAAAATGGTTTGACGTTAAAGAAGCAGTTTGTAAACGAAGTACAAGTAGATGATTTTATCGTTTTAAAAGTTGAATCAATGTTGAACTCATTGGTATTGTTTAGGCATGTTTGGAAGGAAATTTTGGGATTTGCTGTCTGGACGCAAAGTTTGTAAAATTCATAATCCAATCCATGCAATGGACAATGTATGGACAATTGGACCAACCAATTAAATGCAAATTTGACATTGCCATCGTGTGTTGCTTTGCAGATGTTGTCGAAGATGTCGTCGTGTAGAACGAATTTGCCAACTTTTTGAAAAGAAAAAGCATACGGTAATTTGAAAAATAACATGATGACTTTTTCGACATAATCTGCAAGATTGTTGAACAGTGTTTGAATCGAATTGACGACTTGTTCAGAGTCAAGGCGAGCCAATTTAGAAATCTGTCAATAAACTTAGATTTCTCCAGAATATGAACTGAAGTACCTAGCCAATGAGAATCGATTTTTTGATCTCGTTCATTTGATTTGCATTTGAAAAAAAAAAAGCTAAAATCTGTCGAGTTTCGCCCACTTGGTCAAGCCGTTCTTCACAGTCAAGCAAATCGTGACAGATGTAGAAAGCATGGTAAAAACAGTGCAGTGGTAATTTCTTTCTTCGTCTTTGGATATTTCTTTGCAACCGTCTCCAGAAAATCCCAACAGAGATGGACTTGACTGTTCTTAAATGTTGTGCAACACATCTGGATAAAATTCCACGGGTCAAGGAATGTGTGTTTCTGGAGAAATGCTTCAGCCGAAACTGTTTTCAATTTGATAGATGTGAATTGTGAATAAAGCATATTTTTTTTTTACATTTGTTTTTATTTATTTATTTAACACTCAGGAAGAGTGTTACAAATCATAAATGCATCTAGATCGCCATACAGCATGCAGATTAGGGGAGTTTGTTGAAGGAGGTGAGTATTGTTTTTTTTCGCCAAAGATTCTTTTGTGTTATTGACAAGCGTGGTACCAAGGACGACTACTACCACAGTAGTCGTCCTTGGTGGTACTATAATATAATGTGAGTATACTCTTTAAACATTGTCACTAGGTGTCTCTGCTTCGTGTTAAATAAATAATACCACAGTGTAAGAACACTATGATCATACAATGAGCTGGAAGTGAAGGCTGTTATTTCCTTCTTTGTAATGGACTTTGAAACCCGAATTTTTTTGTTCTAATTGCAAATCATTACACAATCAATACACAATCATTTAATTAATAAACTTGAGATCAATTCTTGTGAAAATGAAGTTATTCATTTTGCTAAAAGTATTCAATCGCCTCCGTGGCGCAATGGTTAGCGCGTTCGGCTGTTAACCGAAAGGTTGGTGGTTCGACCCCACCCGGGGGCGTTAATATTTTTCATTTTTCACTTCTCATTTTATTTTTATTTATTTTTATTTATTTTTATTTATTTTATATAACATGGCACCAATTTCTTGCTTCTGCTTGTTCTTTTTTCAACCCTGTCTTTTTTAAAATTATTTTAAAATCAATTTTGAATAAACAGCAATTGAAATGCGAAACCAGACATTTTGTACCCACCTCATTACATCGCCTCCGTGGCGCAATGGCTAGCGCGTTCGGCTGTTAACTGAAAGGTTGGTGGTTCGAGCCCACCCGGGGGCGTTAGTATTTGTTACTTTTTTAAATTTATCTCAAAAACGCATTCTGTGGGCGATGTTTTGCGTTTTTGTGCTTTTTGATAAATTATGTCATCTCCTACAGTGCAGAACCAATCTTAAATGCTATAAACAGAAAGCCATTTTGTTTCTGCTTTAACTTCGCGAAGTCTTGCCAATCGTACGTATGCAACAATCAAACTTCTAAATCATATCTAATGATATGCTCATCGGGTCAGAATTGGCCCTCGCCTTTGATAGTAAAATTCCCAATTTGTGTTCGCTGTTGGATAGTGAATTTTTTCATGATAAATCTCCTAGGTCTTCTTTACAAAATAGCTTCAGACCAGTTCGTGACTTTTGGCCCACTCTGTACAATTAGAACGATAAGATCTTGTTGAATTTTATTTCATTAGTACAACTACGTAAGTAATGCTTTTAATATTTTTAACAAGAGATTCTTGGTGATTTCTTGTTTTTCTTCCAGCGAACCCCCGACTTGGACACACTTATCGTGGCAGTTAGGACATTAGAACTAGCTTTAATCATTTGATTGGGTTGTTGTCCACCGACGTACAGATCGATTTCACCTTAAAATAAAAATAAATTATTATTATTATTTTTTTTTTAAAAATTCAAAAATAACTTATAAAATACCTGGAACCATTCTGAAACCGATATTATCAAAATAAACAGCTAATTGCCGAGCTTTAATGGTGTGCGTCCATGTGTAAGATTCTCCCTTACCAATAAAAACCCGATCGAACCCAACTAATTGTATTCCAGGCATTGGCTCTGGACTAGAACGCCACGAAATATAAGCTTGGATTACCTTCAAGTTTATTTACAAATTAGACAATTTTAAAAAAAAAGTTTTAATTTCAACCTCTTCGCCATTTTTATCTCCAATGTTTCCTACATCGATGCTGAAAGTGACGTCATCACCCACACGAGTATGATGATTTTTCACACGTAAATTAGAATATTGAAAATCCGTATAACTCAGTCCATAACCAAATGGAAAAACAACGGGTTTGTGATTCCAATATCGGTAAGTGAAATTTTCCATCGAGTAATTGGTAATCTCTCCCACCTTGAACGAAATGAATTCTCTTAAAAACATGAAAATATTTTAAAATGGCAAAATTCACTTGGTCCAAAGATTTCAACCAAGTGAATGGAAGTCGGCCAGCGGGATTCGAGTGTGGACCTTGGTTGAGGAGTACGTTTCTCAGCGCAACTCCCGTTTCCTGACCAGAAAAGAAACATTCCAAAATCACATCCACTGAATCAAACAAATCGCTGTGGACGGGTCCCCCATTAAACAAAACCAAGATAATGGGAACACCACCTAAAATAAGAATTTAAACAAATAATTATTATGCGTATCAATACAAAAAATAACGACACTTGCCTCCGAACGAAATCACATCTTGTAAGAGTTGATTTTGTTGACCTGGCAGAGACAATGTTGACCTGTCGAGTAATTCATTTTCCACACGTAACCCCGTCCCCAAGCAAACGACTATAAATTGATGTCTAGCACTTTTCAACATATTTTTCACTCCTTCGTGGTCGTAATCGTTACAGAGCGAGCCGTTACGACACCCACTCATATAATGCACGTTGTGTGCCAACGAAACGAGACCCTTCAATGGCGTCTGTACGTATTTCGGTTTGGGTTTAGGCGAGACACTGCCAAATATATCTTCAAAATTATCGGCCAAGGGCCCCAATATCGAAATCTCTTCGTATATTGTTTTCTCCAATGGAAGAAACTTGTTTTTGTTTTTCAAAAGGACGAAACTTTGCGCGGCAGTTCTGGCTGAAACCTCCCGATGCTCGTCGCTTTGGATGACCGAAAGCGGGTAATGTGCATACGGGTTGAATTTCGGAGGATCGAACTCCCCGAGTCGCATTCGTGTGTAGAAAAGTGGTTTCACGGCATTCACTATATCAGACACCTCAACCATACGCGATTTCAAAGCGATTGGGAGATAAGTAAAAACGCTTCTTGGGTTCCCCGAAGTTATTTGCAAATTAACCCCTATAAAAAAAATTCATTGAATTAAGCGACAAAACGAAAACGTAAAACGATTGTGCGATACCAGCCAACAGAGCAGCAGCAGCAGCTTCTTCGTAAGAATTTTTCCATTTGTGAGTGTTGACTATGTTTTCCAATGCGTCTTGATCGGCGATGACAAACCCGTTGAAATTCCATTCATTTCTTAAAATGCCATTCAGGAGCCGGTTGTTGGCGCAAGCTGGAACCCCGTTGAGTTTATTGTAACTGCACATGACGCTTAAAACATCTCCTTCGACAACGCACGTTTTGAATTGAGGTAAATAAGTGAGTCGCATGTCACGTTCAGAAACGTGCGCGTCGAAATAGTCTCTCGAAATCGGTTTGTCCTCCGGTCCATTGTGCGCAGCGAAATGTTTACAAGTCGCACTAGTGCGAAGGTACCGCGGATGATCGCCTTGAAGACCCTTTGCGAACATTTTTGAAATCTCGCCGATTAAGTAAGGATCTTCTCCGAATGTTTCCTGGTTCCTTCCCCAAAGCGGATGTCGCATCACGTTGACCACCGGACTGAAGCAATTGATTCCCATGTCGTTGCCGTACAGTCCGCGAGCATTGTAGTCGCTGTTTTTCGCGCGAACCTCCGTGGCTATCGTTTCGGCCACTTCGTGCGCAAGTTTAGGGCTGTTGTAATTGAGATTAAGGTGGTCTGGTAAGTAAATTATTATTTTTTCTTCCCAAAATATTTACTTGAATGTTGCTGCCAGTCCAATAGCGTGCGGAAATGATGTGGCGCGACCGTTCCGAACGACTCCGTGCAGACACTCGGTGTTCCAGACCCAAGGTGAAATGCCGAGACGTTCTATCGCAGGAGCGGGGCCGCCACCGGGACCTCTGCCTCCTTGCGAAAGTTGGAGCACGATTTCTTCGAGGGTAAGTCTGCTGACTAAATCATCCACTCTTTGGTGCCATGGAAGCGAGATGTTTCGAAAAGGAAAAGCGTCGGCGAAAAAGCAACACAAAAATGGCAAAAGAAAATATCTAAATGTTATCTTCATCTTGCTCGCCCGACTTGTAAGAGATTTAATTTCCCTGCATCACGTGATTGGTAAATACTCGATAAGTTTGTAACAAAATCGCACGGCATCAAAGTTTAAAAATTTTCTTTCAAAATTAAAAAATAAAAATAAAACTTGATAAGTCATTTTTATTTTTATTTAAAAAAAAAAAACAGTCTAAAATTACGCAATTCTTGCACAAACAAATACTGTATGTCATTTATTTCTTTAACAGACAATTAATACATAATTAAGTCATGACATTCTGCTATATTTCGGCTTTTGAGTCTAAACTTTGCTTTTTTTCATTAACCTCATCTTTAATTCCTAATTCTTCCCTCTCCTTTTGAATCCAGGCCAACATTTCTTCCTTTTCTTTCAAGAAATCGCTCTGCATTCCCATAAGTTTCGCTCTGTACGCCTCGATTTTATTTTTTCGCATTTTATTGCAATACTCCCTGGTCATAACACGCAACGTTCCCTTCCTCGTCGCCCAATGGAAAAACATGGGCGCTTCTCTGTATTGTATCCCAAGGGTCTCAATTACCCATTCGAAACGTTTGTAATCTTGCATGCGCAACTTCTTCAGTACTTTGAATCGTCTGTCTATTGCTTCTTTCAATAGTACTCTGACTACACTGTTCTGAAATTACATTTAAACTGTTGTAATCGTCTACGATAGGTTTTCATGCACATTTCAATTACTTTCATATGACCGTTGAGTAAATATTTCTGCCACCACCGGATAGACACCGTGAGTGCAGCAACTATTCAAATGTACAAACCGATAATTAAATATCTAAGCAAGAAGAAATATTATAGATGCAATTACCTCGCGATTCGTATGAACCTGTATCGATTACGTGTCTCTGCATTATTTTCATGTATTCATGTTTGTGTAGCTTGAAACCTTCTTTCTAGAAAAAAAAAATTATTTTTATTTTTATTATTTTATTTCTGGTTTTATTTTTTTTCTCTTTACCGAACGAGAAAATCCCAATGAAACCAATTTCCTGACGCTAGGAGATGCACTGTAATCGTAAAACACATTTATGAATTATTAAACATAATCAATATTTTTATATTATGATAAATTATCACTTTAATTCATCTACAAGTTCTTGGTATTTCAGAATAGGCCTTGTTGGGTCCAATGGCATCAATTCCTTTGTATCACCTAGTTTTTGAATAATGGTAGTTTAATTTTAATAGGTGTTTATTCATCTATATATTACAAATTTACCAGAATTAAAAATCTGCAGTTTCTTTTCAGGTCGTTCGTAGACAAACGGCAAACTCTTTTTAGCAAATTGAGTCCGACTTGCAAGTGATATACATCTTTTCGCATGCACACCTTAAAAAATAGGTAAACACACAGTAAGTATAAAAACATGGATGTTTTAATCTCTCATACTTGATTCTAAACTTATAGAAAGTCTCGAGAAGATGGGAATTAACGAAAACATCGCCTTGCTCGACCGAGTACCCTGGCGCCCCTCAGCGAAAACACGATCGCTATGGTAGTTTACTAAAACGCTTCACTCGAGAAGAAATATCCGTTGCCTTAGTAACCCAAACAATGGCCGCGCGCCGGCGGTAAGAATTTCGGTTTGAAAATAAGAAGCTTAGGTAGCAAAATTAAGAGTTGAAAAGCATACCAAAATAAAGAGGAGAAAAGCAAACCAAAATTAAGAGTTGAAAAGCATACTAAAATTATTGAGTATATTTTATTAAACTTTATTAAACTAATTTTTCCACAAAATGTCATTGGAATCGGCAAAGAGGAAACGACTAATAATTGATCCCCGACCAGTTACCCCATTCACCTACCAAGCCAATCAGAAAAATGTTGATGTTAGTGTTTAAAATAAAAATTAAAAATCAAACGCTAATTCATTCCGTAATTTTTAGGTTGGAAAACCAAAACGAAGTAATTACCTCGCAGCAAAACCGAATACATCCATGTGGAGATTTCGAGACAGTTACACGAAAAGTGACTTCCCAATCCAAATCGAGTTTTTACCAGGTTGTCAAAAGTTAGCATGGAAGGTGATACTGATATGAAATTAAAATTTAGAAAGAAATAAAGGTTCTAGATTAAATATTATTTTTGCTACGCAGGTGGAAATCGAGAGATTGGATTTTTTTTATTATCTTCCTTTATTTTTTGAGGGAATCAGTGAAGTTGTGTTTCCATTCGACTTTCTCGCTCGCCAGTCTGTACATGACATGTTGCAGCATGGAGGAGCTCGAGTGGTACCTGTGCTGGGACAACTGATCATTCCTATTTCGAGTATTCACGATAACGAAAATTATAATTTAGTTCGTCAAATATTTCCAAGTTGTTTATAATTTTAGAGGCGTTACGATCTAAGCAAACAACAGCTATGGCATCGATGTTGTTAACATTGCAAGACTTAGCAACGTGTCATCCGAGTGTAGGGCCGAATTTGGTTCCCTACTTCAGACAAATTCTGCCCACATTTTCTATGTTTAAAGATCGAAATAGTAAGTTTAGTTTGAAAATTTTTAAAAGTGAAAATTAAATATATTTTATAATTTATAATAATAGTGAACCTTGGTGATCGAATCGAATATGGGCAGCGGAAACGTCTGAATGTTGCTGATCTGATGCAAGAAACGTTAGAGATACTGGAAAAAACTGGTGGACCTCATGCTTTTATAAACATCAAATACATGGTGCCCACGTACGAATCGTCAGTTCACAACTGAAGTGTATGATTGAGATTTGTTTATTCTTTTTTTTAATATTTTATTAAGATTGGATAAGACATTTTCGTGATTATCCATCCTTGATCCTTGGCAAAATATGCCATGTTTATACAAAAAGTAAAAAAATGTTAAAAAGAAATAAAAATTGTAAATAAAAAAAAAAACTGATTTATCCGTTGATTTCAATAATAACATAACTTAATTTTCCAGGAAAATATTTCCTTCTACTTAATGCCGCTAGGTGGTACTAGATGGTACTAGCTTTTGCCAAGGATATATCCTTGCTTTAGCGCCTTTGCTTTGGCAACTTCCGTTTGTTGATACAGTTGTCATGTGACGGGATTGTGATTCATAATCATTTATCCTCTCGGAAATAATTGAATCCTGTTTCATTCAAGACCAGGCTGTGAAATAGACGACACATACTCATTATTTTAAACTTAAACTTTTGTTTAATTATTATATATATCTGAGCATTTTCTACTTCTACTTCTTCAGTGGTGAGTATTATTATGTAAATCTTCATTCAAGTTGCGTCATTTAATCACCTGTAATTTTTGTTTTATTTTTCCCTCTCTCCCACACTTTCTGCTTTTATTGAAAAATGTTAATTACGGGGTGAATGTTTGCTATTTTTATTCCGTTTTGGTTTTTGCGTGACGATAACTCAAATTGGTAACTTGGCAACTCAAATTTTTCATGTTTTGAAATCAATACCGAAAGAACTATCGGGTTATAGGAAAAATTTTTGTTTGCGCTTATTTTTATTTATTTTTTACTTATCAAATTTGTCCGAAAATTAATTAGTTACCACGCGATAAATTTGTTTTTTCTACATGTGCATTTCAAAACACATGTGATAAACTTCTGGTCACATCACGTGCAGTTGGAAACGCATTTCACAATTTCCAGGACTTTGTACCTTGTGTCGTGTTTGGAAAAATATTTTTTTGATAGCTTGCCAGAACTATCTCCTTAATCCCCTGATACAACACATGTTTCCAAAGTCACCAAGAATGGAAATGATTCAACGGGATTGGCTTTCGAGAATGATTGAATTTTGATTAAAATAGTAGATAAACTTCTATCTAGTTTTCCACTGATTTATTCTGTTTTGCATTTCAGTCGACATTATTCCATCCGACAAGATGAAGTTCATTATTTGTAGCCTTTTGTGCTTTTTTGCTGCGTGCGAAGCAATTGCCTTTTATGCTTTGGTTGCCGATGCTGAATGGGTGGCATTCAAGGCCATGTACAGTACGTATTTTGATTTTGATTTCGTTTTCCTTGCACGTTTTGATATATATCTATTTTAATTAACTAGACAAAACTTATTCCCCCGTCGAAGAAACTTTCAGGCAAAAGGTTTTCATGGAAAATAAATTAAAGGTTATACAGCACAACAAACTCTACAACTTAGGGATTAAGTCATACGCTCTCGCAATCAATGAATTCGCTGATCTGGTATGATGATTCTATTTATAAATTGAACTGATGATTAAACTATAATTTTTTTTTTTTAAAAAAAATTTCAGTTACCTCATGAATTTTCAAGCCTCATGTTAGGTTTAAGCAAACCATACAAAAACGAAAATAATGTGAAATTCGCTACTACTTATTTGAGCCCTGCTAACGTTTTACTCCCAAAATCTGTCGACTGGAGGGCGAAAGGTTATGTAACTCCAGTTAAGAACCAAGGCGCTTGTGGTTCATGTTGGGCTTTCAGCACGGTAAGTTGAACTTTGTTTAATTAATTTATATTTATATTATTTTTTTTTACATTATTTTCACATTTTTTTCTAGACCGGGTCTTTGGAGGGACAACATTTTAGAAAATCCGGAGCTCTCGTTTCGCTGAGTGAACAAAATCTAGTCGATTGTTCAGACGCGTACGACAACCACGGCTGCAACGGTGGGCTTATGGACAACGCTTTCCAATACATTAAGGCCAATGGTGGCATTGACACTGAAGATTCGTACAAATACGAAGCGCAAGATGGCCCTTGCCGATTTAAAAAATCGAGTGTCGGTGCTACGGTTAGTGGTTTTGTGGACGTGAGTGAAGGTGATGAAAATGCACTCGCAGAAGCTGTTGCAACCGTTGGGCCTGTGTCGGTGGCTATCGATGCGAGTCACGAGAGTTTCCAACTTTATTCTCATGGTAAATTCGACTAATGAGTGTCGATTTGTTTTATTGAAACAATTTTATTTCAGGCGTTTATTACGAACCCGAATGCAGCGCGAAAAATTTGGATCATGGTGTTCTAGTTGTTGGTTTCGGAACTGATAAAAAGGGAAATGATTTTTGGCTTGTAAAGAATAGGTAATGAACTGACTGTTTAGGATTGATTCGAATTTATTTTTGACAAATTGAATTTATTTTCCTTAAATAGTTGGGGCGAGAGCTGGGGCGAGCAAGGATACATCAAGATGGCACGTAATCGTGACAATAGCTGTGGGATCGCTACTTCAGCTAGCTATCCATTAGTTTAGTTGCAAGCATTTTGTATTATTTTATGTACCATTGACCAACAGATCTGTGAAATAAATTTTTTTTCTTGTATTTCTGCACTTTAATTTTTAAGCTTGTATTCGGATCGGATCCGTGCGGATTCGCGTCAATCCGAATCCGATCCGAATCTCACGGATGGATAAAAAGTCAATCCGATCCGATCGCTGATCCACAAAATCCGGATCGATCTGCGTCAATCCGATACGATCCGCGTATCGGATTGCGGATTGAATAATCGTTGTTACATCAAACCAACGTGATCGGCTGATCGCATTCCAATTTGAAATTGAAATGCGATAACATCTCGTTGGTTTGACGTAAATCGTTGTTAGTGTGTTACACCTATTTTTTGTTAAAAAAAAACCAACCATCCGCACGTGGGACAAGAATCTTTTTTTTTGCTTCTTCCTTCCTCCGGCTGGACGGCGCGGCCAACACGACCGGAACCAAATCGGGCAATTTTGGCAAATCAGACATCAGCACTAACAAATAAGAATAAATGAATGACGGCAATTGTTGGTTATGGTTTAATCAACACATGAACTGATTATTAGTATTATCAGTTCATTTGTTAAGTTTTATTATTTATTTTTTTTGTGTTAGCGATGGAAACTCGAGACGAATTTTATTCATTTCATTACAAAAAATGAAATGAATAGAATTCGTCTTGAGTTTTAAAACATAACAGTAGTATTAGGAATCCTAAATTCCTAATACTGTTGTTAATTGTTAAAAAAAAAGGTTCTTGTCTCACGTGCGCCCATCCGATCCGCAATTAAAATGGCGTCGGATTGTTTGCTCCGATCCGCGTACAAGCTTATTAATTTTATTAACAAAAATTGTCCAGGTTGCGTACCGTCATCCTATTATTACATCGTTAAGAAACGTCAATAGGTAAAAATATTGTGCGAATAAAATGAGAATATTTTAATTATTCGTTTGCAAATTATTTTTAAGAAT
>OX442324.1:6507600-6602600 GCA_949358305.1 Strigamia acuminata
GGCACGACTTGTTGAACAGGTAAACCCTGAATTGGGGGACTTTGACCTGGTAAAGGTTGGCTTGGCTTTGGAACAGGGACATGAACGGGTGCCAAGCTCACAGGAGTTGGGGTTTCTTCGTCTGACTCAAGTCCCAAGTCACTCCCATTAAAGTATTCAAAACTTTGTGTCTGTTCCTTTCCGTTTTTCGGAACGCCACTCCCCTTTTCATGCCAATATTCATTTTCGTTAATAGTCACGTGTTTTGACCCAAAAATCTTATTACGTGTTGGGTCCCATATGCGATATCCCTTTGTGTCAGTACAATAACCTACAAGGGCTCCGACCCAAGCTCTTGGTTCCAATTTGCTATGGCGTTGTTGGGCAGGGATATGTGTATAACATTTTGATCCAATGCATCTTAAATGCCTAACTGAAGCCCTTTTGTTATAAAATACATTATAGGGGGAACGATTGTTCAATTTCGGATGTGGGTATAAGTTCTTAACATAAACAAGAGTTACCGCTAACTCTCCCCACAATCTCTTGGGAAGACCCGTTTCGATTAGCATTGCTCTCACCCCCTCTAAGATTAGGCGGTTGGCCCGCTCTGCGACAGAATTCATTTCGGGCGAATAGGCATTCGTCCGCTCGCATTTAATTCCTTCTTGTTGAGCATAATCTTCCCATTCCTTGGATACGAACTCACCCCCTCGGTCAGTTCGTATCGCTTTGACCTTTTTAGACGTTGTGCGTTCAATCTCTCTTTGCCAAATCTTAAAAATCCCTAATACATCACTTTTCTTCTTCATGATGTATATCCACATAAAACGTGAAAAATCGTCCACTATAAGTAGGAAATAACTCCCACCCCCAAGGGTTTTAGTTTGGCTCGCTCCCCAAACGTCCATATGGACAAGGTCTAATATGCCTTTGGTCAAAATCTGTCCTATTGGGGGAAATCCAGCGCGTGTTTTCTTGGCTTTCATGCACGCGTCACACTGGTCCATGTCTCTATTAGACAATTTCACTCCAAAAATATCTGTTGACTTCTCCATGTCAACAATGCCCTTTGTGTGTAAATGTGCCATCCGGCCATGCCAGTAACTAATATCTAAAGCTTTATCCGCTTTCCCATCAGACTTAACCCCGTTAATTCCGCTGGCCGGAAGCGCACTCGCATCAGTTGCGCTAGAAACGATTTTCTCTGGAGTTTTAATGCCCTTCTTGCCTTTTGATGTGTTCAACACTTCACTGTAAGACGGTTTCGTAATTTCGCTCGCCTGCGTTACGCATTCACTCGAGTTAGGGTTAGATACGCTATTCTTAACAACATTAACACTTTCAGTAACATTCAATGTATTAGTAATCGGATTACTTATGCCAGGTGCTTCCGCATGCGTCGGAATTGCACTTGCATTTACAGAAGGAACCGCAATCTGACAAGAACTCTTGTACATTCTGTCCGACTGACGCATGGCTGTCAGTATTGGTTCCGTAATCCGTTGTTTGAAAATGACCATTTTCCCTTCACCAACTCGGGTTATATACCCAGCCTCATCAGTGCGACCGAGGGAAATCAAATTTTTAGTAAAATTTGGTGCGTAAAACACATTCCTTAATATGAATGGGTGCCCTTGAGATTTATCCCGTGATTCTAGTTTAATATCTCCCACCCCGTCAATTTTGGATGAACCCTCACCCAATCGCACTGAATAATTAGAAAGGGGCTTGTAATTCACGAAACCGTGTTTGGTGAAAGTAAAGTGGTCGGTGGCGCCAGTGTCCACATACCAAGCCATGTCTTGCACCCCCGATGATGTAACAAATGAAGACACGGTTGTCGTTGATTGTCCGATGGTCTGTTGAAGTGATGTATAAAATCCTTCAAGTTCCTCCGAAGAGCTGACGTTAGCTTTCTTTCCTCGTGCACGCCCTCGGCCTTTGCCGCGGCCACGAGACTGGGAAACATTCGATGCAGACTTGCTCGGCACAATCACAAAGCCCTGCTTTGAAGAGGGGCAATCGCGTGAAAAGTGTCCTTTTCCGCCGCAGTTGTAACAAACAACTCCTTTTTGTTGCGGCTTTTGCGGATTCGTCGCATAAGCACCAGATGCAGATGCGTCTCCTGGCGCAGTTCCACCATGAGTCCTGTTGTACTCAGCAAGGAGCCTTTCTTTAACTTTGGCCACTGTGAAGTCGGCCTTGTCCCAGTGGTACACAATGGATTTTAATGCCTCGTATTCAGGCCCGAGGAAATCCAAATATTGGAACGCGATTTCCTTTTCCGTTAAAGTAATATCCACGTCCTTTAACTCTATCGCCTTCCTGTCCACCCTAGAAGTGAACACGACCATGTCGTCCCCTGGAAGCATTTGGAGCTGTAAAAACTCCCGGCGTAGCCTGGCTTGTCGCGCCATCGTGGTCGGCTGGTACGCTGTTTTCAGTGCGTCCCACGCTTCTTTTGCCGTTTTATGTGCGACAGCAACACCTTTCTGCGCTTCTGTGCAGCCGAGACAAATGGAGGAACGTGCACGGGATTCACGTGCCTGGAAATCACGCTTTTCCTTCGGGGAGGCCGTTACGGCCAACGCTGGCTCGGTTCCAATTACGTGAGCCCAAACTCCTTGGTGCTCTAAGTAAAGCTGCATGTCGACGGCCCAAGACTCATAATTTGCGCCGTCTAATTTGCGAATGTTTGCATTAAATGGCTTGGAAAAATCTTCCATCACTTCACTGGCCATTATGCGATGCGTAGCACAATACACAAAATCACTTAGAATCACAACACTTGCAAAATATAACACTTAACCCACCAAAAATTAGGCGAAAAATAATACAATTCCACCCGGGGTACAGCTCAATAAGTGAGCACAACTTCTCCGACTAGTCGCTACAAGGACCTCCGACCGACACACCTGGGGTCGCGGGAAAATCCCCTTGCTTCGAGCAAGCCTAGCCGAAAATAAGACGACACTAGGCGAATGCCTAAAGGGTGCCGAATATATTAAAGGGCCCAAACAAAACCTTAATAATATTCACAAATAATTTCGAACCCAAATATATACACTTTTAAGATGTTAAGATGGCAAGTTGATGTGTGAATTGCGGGAGGAATCGTCGCAAGTCCAACGCTGGCTGCTTGGAGCTCCCTCGGAGCACAGGCGCACACCGGGGTGCTAACCTGTGTGTGTGCGGCAATAATAACCTCGCACACTTCGCGCACGTCCGCGCCTTCGCAATTGCCGTATTGCAAAATTGCGGTTCTTCAATGTCGAATGCACGTGCGTATTCCGTACGCACGGGTTCTCCAACGTCGGTACGTCGTTCGAGACGTACGTGGTGAACGTTGATCGTTCGTGATGCGAAATATTCGCGATGATCGCCGCCGCACTCGTATCTGGCGAAAAATGCACAAAATCGACGAACTCCGCCGATAAATTAGTGCTAATGCACGCAAAACACCTCACACTGGTGTAAATAACAAATACAGTTACTTGAAAACGCTCGTAGAATCCAAAAACCGCTGCAAAACGATGCTGGAAACAGCCAAAACACTTAACACCTGGTCGGCGCCATCTTGGATTTCCGAAAATGTGATCCAGGTTGGGAAATACAATTTCGCGTGGTTTTAGCAGTTTCCTTCTGCTAAATGCCGGATATTTTAACGAAAATATCTTGTCCTCACCGCTAGTGATGAAAACGCTGGCCGCTCCACGCTGAAAACCGCTCAAAATCGTCGAAAAACGAATAATTTCGACTCCGCCGACCCCCGATGTTGGCTGCGCTACTCGGCGACGTGCGGGAAACGTTCCGTGTCGCCCCGCCTCCGTTTTCCGTGCGTCGTGGCCGTCCGCGACGTGGAAAATCGCCGAAAAATTGCTTTATACAATAGCAACTCACCAGAAACGTAATCCTCTGCTACCACTGTTGGCCTTTAATCTTAAATAAGGTGAGTTGAAGCAACTTTCAAGGTTTTGCATTACTAGCACAAATTGTGCCGCCATCTTTAATGCAGTGGAAAAACATAAGCAATACAGTATACACGGTTTGAGGTTATTTGACCTCACAAACTATAAGAAGGACAAATCACTATTGTATTCAATTCGATTTGTCCTGTACAATGTTTAAACATAAACAACTTAAAACAGAACAAGTTCTTAATGCAAAATGCTCATAAGAGCAGACGACAATTAGACAAATCATTATATAAAGGTAAATCAGTTGTGGTAACGAAACACGCATTAGATAAAAAGCAATAACAACTGATCTGCAATTCCGGGACATAATACAATGATAAACTAATCGCGGGACAATCGTGCTAATCCGGAAACGCACGAAGTAATCTCTCCATCGTAAATCGGAACTGACTGTGACAACACTTGTCCCTAAACTTTACATATCAATAGTTCGGGCTGTCGGTTGTAACCGGTGAGCACGAGAATGCCCAGGTACGCGTACAGCTCGTCCAGCGCCAGGGGTCGAACCGGCCCACGTGCCCTCTGCCGAGGAAGAGGAGGAGGAGGAGGAGGAGGAGGAGGAGGAGGAAGGGGAGGAAGGGCTAATTGTCGTCGAGCGGCCGCGTCGGCCGCCCCCCGGTCGCCCGCGGTGAGGCGCACCCTCAGGTCCGCGCACCGCGCCCCGGGTCGGGTGCCGCTGCCACCGGCAACGGCCACGACGCTCCCACCGGCAGCAGTCGTCGTCGTCGTCGCCGCCGTCGTTCGTCTGGACTTTGGACCTCGTGGCCGTGGCCGCGACGCGGCGAGCACCTAGAACGAAAACGAAAACGAAAACGAGCGTGAGAGTGAGTGTCGCGGATCGTCACCGTTGTTTTTTTCTCGGCACCTGCGCTCGCGCCATTTCCTCCTCTCTCGCCTCTCTCCGGATGGCTCGATTCGTCGCGGTCACGATGAAACGGGCCGCCTCGCCGAACAGCTCCTCGAAGTAATCGAACTCCGAGCTGCTCGGCACGCAGCGACCGCAGTAGCCGGGCGTCCCGCCGGCGAAACCGACGTCCTGCCGGTACGACGTCGTCGCGGCGACCCACACGCGCGCGCCCGCGTCCGTTTTGGGGAAACCGTCCGTCATGGCTTAAACGAACGAACGAACGAACGGACGAAACGGTCGTTTAGCCAACCAATCAATTAATCAATTAATTGATTAATAAATTAATAAACACGAACCGGGAAAGTTGGTCGGTCGGCTGGCTCGTCTTTCTTTATTGGTTTATTTCTCGTTTCTCGTTTCTTTTTCTTTCTTTTTCGACGATGGTGCGTGCGGATTGAATGACGCCGTCGAGCGGGGTCAAAGGTAGGAATGGGTGTTGTTTTGCTGCGGCGCAAACTCTGTAGAGCGGCACCTGACGACGCGGACTGTATTTATAAAAACAAAACGAACCAAATAAATGAATGAATGAATGAATGAATGAATGAATGAATGAATAAAAAGAGAGAAGAATGGAAAGAAATAAGTAAAAAAAATAAATAAAATAAAAAAGTGGAATGAAATAAAATAAAAGAACGAGAGGAGGGAGGTCGAATAAAATAAAGAAGGGCCGATACCTTCGACCCCCCCTCCCGCGGGTCTTGCGAGAGAGTAGTATTCATGAGAATGCGTTAGTAAAGTACTCATTTGTAACAAATCAATCATAGAAGAAGGGTTTCTGAGAAAACATCGGTGAAATGAAAAGTCGGCGGGAGCGGGACTCGAACTTTCGGTCCACGTCTCCGTGCGGCAGGTCACCCTACCCGCTCGGCCACCCGGGGCCGAAGATAAACCGCCCTCGTAGTGGCTTGGAATTGTGTCGGCCCCAATTCGAGTACTCTATTCTACTTCACTTTGGCCAAATGAACGAAAGAGAGACGCGAATGAATAAATGAATAAATAGATAAATGGGTGGAAATAAAAAAAATAAATAGAAAAAAAAAAATAATGAAAATAAAGTGAAATAAAATAAAGAAGGGCCGATACCTTCGACCCCCCCTCCCGCGGGTCTTGCGGGAGAGTATTGCCCATGAGAATGTATTAATAAACCACTAGTACGATAACGAGTAATTACGAAGAAAGAAAGAGATGTTACCGAATAATTTCGGAGAAACGGAAAGTCGGGAGAGCGGGACTCGAACTCTCGGTCACCAGCTCCGTGCGGTAGGTCACTCTACTCGCTCGGCCACCCGGGGCCGAAGATAAAGCGTCCTCGTGGTCGTCTAGAATTTCGTCGCTTCCGATTCGAGTATTCGTTTCATTTTGGCCGAACGAACGAGAGGAAAAGAGACGAAAGGAAGAAAAAAGAAAGAAAGAAAGAAAGAAATAAATAAATAAATAAATAAATAAACAAATAAATAAACAAATAAATAAACAGACGGGTAGATAGGTAGGTGGAAATAAAATTAAAAATAGAATAAAATAAAATGAAATAAAATAAAGAAGGGCCGATACCTTCGACCCCCCCTCCCGCGAGTCTTGCGGAAGAGTAGTATTTTCAAGAACTTGTCACAGTATAATAAACCAACTAATACAAATCAATCATTCAATGTTGCCAACGAAAAGTCGGGGGAGAGCGGGACGCGAACCTTCGGTCACCAGCTCCGTGCGGCAGGTCACCCTGCCCGCTCGGCCACCCGGGGCCGAAGATAAAGCGTCTTCGTGGTCGTCTGGAATTTCGTCGCTTTCGGTTCGAGTGCTCTATTTTACTCTACTCTACTCTACTCTACTCTACTCTACTCTACTCTACTCTACTCTACTTTACTTTACTTTACTTTACTTTACTTTACTTTACTTCGGGTTTCTTTCTTTTTTGTTTGTTTCAACCTCGTAGGTTGATTTGAACGTTTTTGAGAAGAAATGAAGAGAGAGAGAGGCGAGGCGTGTGGTTTACTCGCTGATTTATTCGAGAGAGCAGATAACACAACAACAAAATGTATATATATACATGTGTATATGTATGTATGTATGTATACATAAACAAATAAATAAATGAATGGGTGAACGAATGAATGAACGAATGGAGAAAAATAAATAAATAAATAAATAAATAAATAAATAAATAAATAAATAAATAAATAAATAAATAAATAAATAAATAAATAAATAAATAAAAAAAATAAATAAAAAAAATAAATAAATAGGTCGCGGACGACGTCGTCGATGTCGCTCGCGCGTTCGGTCGTCCACCTCGCTCGCTCGCTGTCTGCCTGTCCAGCTCGCGTCATTCTAAGTCGGTCGGTCGGTCGGTCGGTCAATCGGTCGGTCGGTCGTTCTAAGTCGGTTGGTCGGTCGTTCGTTCTAAGTCGGTTGGTCGGTCGGTCGGTCGGTCGTTCTAAGTCGGTCGGTCGCTCGCTCGCTCGCTCGCTCGCTCACACCGACTCGAAGCTCCGGTCGTCGAGTGCATACGGCGGACGGTCACAGTATTCCAATAGAAACTCCGCGTGGTCTCGGTCGATATCCTCCGTTGCCGCGATCAACCGGACCATGTACTCCGGGACCAGGACCTTGGGCACTATCGTCGCGAGACGATCCGGCGGCATGCGGGGAATGCCTTTCGGTGGAAGCAAACCGACCTCCGCTTCGTAGAGACCCTCGATCTTGCGAACCAGCCATCGACTCTGAAACGTGAATGGAAATTTAAACGAGCGAACAAACAAACGAACGAGCGAACGATTCGTTAACCCGTACCACCGCCTTGTCTCTGATCAACGCCTCGTGTTGGTCCGTCACCAGGTCTTCTCGCGCGCTGGTGGTCCCTTTAAACGCGCTCATCCGCCAACTCGCCGACTCGCCTCGGAGGACATTCGCGATGTGCCGGTAGCAAGCGTGCTCTTTGCGGGCCAGGCCCTCTTTGGTCGTGTAGACGGAGCACCTGCGAGAGAAATTCGGGATTAGTTCGACGAACGAAAAACGATCAACACCGAAAAAAAAAAAAAAAAAAAAAAAAAAAAAAAAAAAAAAAAACTAAACTACCGCAGTTTGGAGCAGAGGGGTTCGTCGCGACAACCGCTGCAGACAAAACCTTCGCTTCGGCCGAGTCGTTTGGTCCACGGCCGCCCCACGCACTCTTCGTGCACCGAGCATAAACACTCGGAGCATTTGATCCGCGGGTCGGCCACCCCGAGACAGTAGATACTGTCGCAACCGGTTGCCTTGGAGCCAGCGGCACCACTCCGATCGTGGCGATACAGGGACGTCTGAAATTTGAAACGAGCGAATTTGTGAACGGATACGAGAAAGAAAGAAAGAAAGAAAGAAAGAAAAACGAGACAATACGGGACGAGATTTTTCGTTTCTTACCTTGAACGGTTGCGAAAACGGCCGCGAAGAAGATGACCGCGACTGCGACCACGACTGCGACTGCGACTCCTTCGATCGCGACTCCTTCGATCGCGACTCCTTCGACTGCGACCGCGACCGCGACTGCGATCGCGACCGCGACCGCGACTGCGACTGCGACCGCGACTGCGACTGCGACCGCGATTGCGACCGCGACCGCGACCGCGACCGCGACCCGGTGCCGCGACTGTGCCCGGGCGAGGGCTCGTGTTCGGCGTGTTCGAGTTCGAACTCACTTTCTCGCCGACGCTGTATCTCGCGACTCTGTGCGCGGATCATTTGGCCTTCGCACTCTACCTTCGCGCGGTTCTTCTTGCGGACTTCGCGGCGAGCGCGTTCCTCATCATCGTCGTCGTCGCGGACGAGCGGGATGCCGGGTACCCGACTACGCACGAAAGTGAAGCCGCGTACGGTGATGGGATCGCGCGAGAGGTCGACGTCGTATTCTCGGGACTTGCTGGTGGCACCGGCACCGGCACCACGATCGGGGCGGGCGCCGGTGAAGAGGTCGGCACCACTGTCCTCGGCGCCGTCGTCGTCGCCGCCGCTGCTGCTGCTGCTGTTGCTATTGTCGTCTGCACGTTTAATGGATCCGGCGTGTTTAGCGGCAACAACAGTAGATTTGGCGCGTTGCTCGGTGGTGGGTTTGGCACGTTGCTCGGCGGCGGATTTGGCGCGTTGCTCGGCGGCGGATTTGGCGCGTTGCTCGGCGGCGGATTTGGCGCGTTGCTCGGCGGCGGATTTGGCGCGTTGCTCGGCGGCGGATTTGGCGCGTTGCTCGGCGGCGGATTTGGCGCGTTGCTCGGCGGCGGATTTGGCGCGTTGCTCGGCGGCGGATTTGGCGCGTTGCTCGGCGGCGGATTTGGCGCGTTGCTCGGCGGCGGATTTGGCGCGTTGCTCGGCGGCGGATTTGGCGCGTTGCTCGGCGGCGGATTTGGCGCGTTGCTCGGCGGTGCGAAGAGCAGTTGCAGCAGCGGGGGCAATGCGAAAGGTACCAGCGAGAGGAGAGGGACGCGGGGAAGGGAAAGAAGCGGGCATGGAAAACAAGCCCCTGACTTTGTCCTTTCCGAAGAGGAGATCCAGCACCGGGCGTTGTTGCACCATGTCGATGGCTTCCTGAAAAAGAAAACGAACGAGTCAATTCGATCGATAGATTGATCGAGTCCTCGACGCGAGTCAGTCACGCACGTTCGACATCCACTTCGTGTACCCTTCCTTCATCAGGTCCAAGTTGCTTTGTTCTACTGGGATGACTACCTGTGTGTGTGTGTGACAGAGAGAGAGAGAGAGAGAGAGAGAGAGAGAGAGAGAGAGAGAGAGAGAGAGAGAGAGAGAGAGAGAGAGAGAGAGTGAGTGAATAAAAAATTAAAATAATCAATGAACGAACGAATAAACCGAGGCGTTTTTCTTTCACCTTCTTTTCTGCCTCGCCCTTTCGTCGTTTCGGTTGATCCGGGACACGTTGCGGCGCCGGGCGTTTCGGCGCCGGTAGTTTCGGTTCGTCGCATCCCCTTTGGTCGATGCTCGACCTTATCGTCGCGATCGGTACGTAAAATTTATGTTTCGTCCAAAGATGTTGCCTCAGGTCATCCGGCTGCGTGTCGCACAAAGGGCAGTCGGACGCGTGCTCCGTCGTCGAAAACAGTTCGTCGGGTAAAAAAAACAAAAAAAACAAAAACATACGATTTGTTCAGCGACGACACCGAGAGACCGCGCGAGGAAACACATGCATACATACGTACCTGGCAAAAGCCGTCGAATGTGCCGATGTGGCCGCGCAGCAATTGCCTGGCCGCCTCAAAGTCTCTGGCTACGGTGTGCACACTCCGCCAGTGATCGCCAATGTCCTTGAGTGGGCCAGCCGGTTTCCATCCGCCCCCATCGCCGTCGTCGTCGTCGCCGTCGCCGTCGTCGTCGTCGTAGGCGTAGTTCGCGCGCTTCCTGCGGCACAGCCAACACATCCCCACCCTGCTGTGAACGGGCTTGTCCTGAACGAAGAAGAAGAAGAAGAAGAAGAAAAAACGAGTGAATCGACGACACGGGCGGGCGCCGTTGCTCACCTTCGCAGAGTCGTAGGAGCCAAAGTCTGTTTGTTGCGACTGCGACCCGCTGGGAGGGACTGGGAGCATCGCCTCGAGAGCCCCCAGTCTTTCGCCGTGGTTGGCGAGGTTCGACCTCAATTCTTCCAGTTCAACTTCCAGGGTGTTGATCTTGGCTTGCATGGCTTCGACCTCGCGCCCCGTTGCCCCGTCACCGCCGCTGTTGCCGTCGTTGGCTTCGTTGCCGCCGTTGCCGTTGTCGCCGCCACCGCCGTTGTTGCCATTGCCATTGTCGCTGTCGTCGTCGTTGTCGCTGTCGAGTCGTCTATCGAAAAACGAAAACGAATGTAAATGGTATCCCGCACGAACCCGGTCGCGCCGTGGTACTTACATTGGACGGGGTTTGCGTACACCTTCCAATCCGGACAACGTGCTCGGAAACGACTGGCTGGCGCCCGGGTCCGCGCTCTCGGTTCCCGCTGTTCCGTTCGGCGACGACAAAACGTGCACCACCTCCTCGGCGCCTGTTTCCGCGTGGGTCTCCGTGACACCTCCGCCCTCGGGGTTCACTCCCGTCCGTTCTTCGCCCACTCCTCGTTGCTCGTCGTCCATTTTCGTCGATCAATCGCCTACTTATAAACGAATTGGTCGTTTAATCAATTAATTGGTTAATTCATTAGACCGATTAACGGACGAACGGACGGACAAATAATAGCGCCGCGAGTAGTAACCACAAAACCAACGTTGAATCTAGTCGTTTGATATCGACGGGGTTTCCCCCCTCCTCCGTGCTCACGCACGCTGTCCCGCATGGCACGCCGTTTTTATTCGCCCGTTCCGTTTCTTCTCTCGTTTGTTTGTTTTTTTTTTAAGAAATAATGCGATTGGATAGCCTTACTTACTCGTTTGTTCGTTTTTTTTTTGTTTGTTTGTTTGTTTGTTTTTCCCACTCTACGGAGTCCAGCGAACCGATATATGTACGCGTGTGCGTCGCGAAGAAGGAGAAGGGCACAACAATGGCGGGAAAAAGCTTGATCCGCTGTTCACCTCGATGTCACGGCGCTGCGACGCGACGCTCGGCGATGCGAATTAAAAAGAAAAAATGAAACAAAATAAAACAAAGTGAAACAATAAAATGAAACGAAACGAAACAAAATAAAATGAAACGAATAAACGATCGGCGTTTTGAATCGTGCCGCGTCATGTTGCCCGGTTGCGCCACCGGGTGCCCGCGCAGCGCTCGGCGCTCGGTGTTCGGTGTTCGGCCCGTCCCGTGAACGGGGAGGAGAAGAACGAAGCGGGGACTACGGGTTCGGGTTAGGCGCCGACGGCGTGGTTGATCGATTATATTTTCTCGCTTTCTATTTATCTTCTCGTAAGAGTTGTAAAGGCGTATAAAGAATAAACAATTGGAGCGAAAAGTAAACGGTCTTTTTATTTGTGTACATTTGTAAAATTTGAAAATTTTTCTTAAAACTAAGCGTGAATAAACGAGCGAAAAAAATGAGGCGGGCTCGCGCGACGGGCGACGGGTCTAGTTGTCGCATTAGTCGGTCCTGGTCGAGGAGCAGTCTGTCTGTCCTTAACGGTCAAAATGAGAATGGCACCGAAGAGACTCCGTACATTATTCGATGTGAAATCTGAAATCTGAAATCTGAAATCTGAAATCTGAAAAATCTGAAAAACCTGAAAAACCTGGGACCCGTGAAAACCCGAAATCTGAAAACCGATTGATTGGTCGGTCGATCAATCAATCGATCGATCGATCGGTGGACGGTTGGCTGCCTGCCCCACCCACCCGCGACGATTGGCCCCACCGGCCGGCGGTGGCCCATTCTCGACTTATTTATTTATTATTTTGACCGGCCCGAAGGCCAGTCTGAGACCGAAAAAGCACGGCTGCTTTTACAGAGACGGGTATCAAATACCGCGCCGCTCGGCGGGTACTGTGCGCCGCTCGACCGAGCGGCGGGCCCGAGTCCCGAGTTCGATCTGAAAGTGTTGGCAAAACCCATCGAACGTGTTCGGGAAGACTCCCGTCCACAACGACGGCGCGAGACCCCCGGAAGATGAAAATAAAATACGAAACGGCTCATTTTCTATAAAATTTTTATTCCAACGAATTACGACGAAGATAACCTAATTAACGGTTAAAGCACGGACCGCAAAGTCGGTCCCACGACCGAAGAATTAAAATTTTAATCGTCTTTCTTTTTTCGTGTGATATTTTTTTTACCTCGTACCGATCGCCACATCGGACACGAGTAGAATGCACGCGACCGCACGCATGCTGCGAGGTTTAGACGGTCGAAGGAATGCCGGTAAGGGAGCTTATTTTCGGGGCGAGTCGTCGGGGCTGCCGCTGCCGCCGCTGTCGCTCAACGACCCCAACCGCATCTATTCGTCGGGACGGATACGTTCCATTTTCGGACTTATTTATTTATTTATTTATTTATTATTTTGACCGGCCCGAAGGCCAGTCTGAGACCGTGGCGAAGCAAGGGTCCTTTTATATCGGATACCGCGCCGCTCGGCGGGTACTGTGCGCCGCTCGACCGAGCGGCGGGCCCGAGTCCCGAGTTCGATCTGAAAGTGTTGGCAAAACCCATCGAACGTGTTCGGGAAGACTCCCGTCCACAACGACGGCGCGAGACCCCCGGAAGATGAAAATAAAATACGAAACGGCTCATTTTCTATAAAATTTTTATTCCAACGAATTACGACGAAGATAACCTAATTAACGGTTAAAGTACGAACCGCAAAGTCGGTGCCACGACCGGAGAATTAAAATTTTAATCGTCTTCCTTTCTCTGATGATCTTTTTTTTTTTTACTCCGTACCGATCGCCACGTCGGACACGAGTAGAATGCACGCGACCGCACGAGCGCTGCGAGGTTTGAACGAACAAACGGATGCCAGCGCAGGACCTTATTTTCGGGGCGATTCGTCCGGGCTGTCGCTGCCGCTGACGCCGCTCAACGACACCACCTGCCCCTATTCTGGCCGGGACGGGGACGTTCTATTTCCGATTTATTCATTTATTTGTTATTTTGACCGGCCCGAAGGCCAGTCTGAGACCGAGACCCACCGACCGACCATTGGATGGTAGGCGACTCGACCAACAGAAAATGGCGACGAACATTTTAGGAGACGGAACCACACCAACGACCGACCGGCCATTTGGTACTCAACAGGTACTCCAGTCTCGATCTGAAAAACGTCCGCAATGTCTATCGGATGCGATGACCGGGACTCGCATCGACTGCGACGGTACACGGTCCCTGGGAAATGATTTAAAAATGTAAAACGACGATTATTTTGTAAAACTTTTATTCGAATCTGCCACAACGAAGATAACCTAATTAACGGTTAAAGCACGAACCGCAAAGTCGGTGCCACGACTGGAGAATTAAAATTTTAATCGTCTTCCTTTCTCTGATGATCTTTTTTTTTTTTACTCCGTACCGATCGCCACGTCGGACACGAGTAGAATGCACGCGACCGCACGAGCGCTGCGAGGTTTGAACGAACGAACGGATGCCGGCGCAGGACCTTATTTTCGGGGCGAGTTAGTCGTCGGGGCTGTCGCTGCCGCTGACGTCGCTGCCGCTGACGTCGCTCAACGACGCCACCCACCCTTATTCTCGCCGGGACGGGTGCGACCTATTTCCGATCCATTTATTTATTTATTTATTTATTTATTATTTTGACCGGCCCGAAGGCCAGTCTGAGACCGAGACCGCTCTCGGAGACCCGTCGACAAAATCACTGGCTGGAGCGTGCATCGGACCGACGACCGATAAACGGATGGGTGAAAAAATGCCAGTGGTCCGCACCGATCGTCGGGGCGTGAATGTCGACCTCTCACATCGGTCTCGATCCGAAAGCACTCACGGGGTCAATTGAACGCACCGAAGGCGACTGCCATCGAATACGACGGCGCAAGACCCCCGGGAGGTGAAAATAAAATGCGGAGCGGCGGGTTTCCTATAAAATTTTTATTGCGATAAAGTGCGACGAAGATAACCTAATTAACGGTTAAAACGCAAACCACAAAGTCGGTTCCACGACCGGAGAATTAAAATTTTAATCGTCTTTCCTTTTGCGTGTAATATTTTTTTTTTTACCCCGTACCGATCGCCACACCGGACACGAGTAGAATGCACGCGACCGCACGCGCGCTGCGAGGTTTAGACGGACGAAGAAATGCCGGTGCGGGAGCTTATTTTCGGGGCGAGTCGTCGGGGCTACCGCCGCCGCTGCCGCCGCTCAACGAGCCCAACTGTCACTATTCGTCGGGATGGATGCGTTTTGTTCCCGACTTATTTATCTATTTATTAATTTTTTTCTTTTTTTTTGACCGGCCCGAAGGCCAGTCTGAGACCGAGAGGCGGGAGACGCGTATCGCCGTTGGAACCAACAGCATCATAGAATGCAAGAACCCGGCTACCGCGACTCGTACAGATTGAGTGCAAAGAGTTAACTACTGACCTCGAAAGGAAGACTAGCAAACAAGCTGTACGATCGATTGGTCTAAAAATGCTCACAAAACCCATCGAGTGCAGTGATATAAACTCGCGTCGACTACGTTGGTGCAGCGTGTATTGCGAGATGAAATTTAAATCGTAAACCAATTGAGACGTTCACGATCTTGTTTCACGCAACATCTACCACGAAAATCTAATTAATGACTGGATCACATGACACAAAATTAATTCTACGACCGGGAAATCGATTTCTATTTTTTAAAGACTTTTATTTAACTCGGCGCGAGATTCTACCTACAAACGATAAACGCATCCTTTTTATTTTCTTGTTGTCGTCTCGAGAGTCTGTGGATCTACAACCTGGCCTAATCTGACCTAATTCAAATCTAAATTTGAATCTGAATTTTGCGTTTTCTTTATTGTTTCAACATTATAGGAGTTTCTTTTTGTTAAACAGTTATATTTTTAATTCTTGTTGGTTGTTAATTGCGTCCTGGTGCGTTGCCATAAACACCAAACACTTCGCGGACATTCATCCACGTTGACGGACATCATTACCGACGCCCGCGCCAAAAGCCCGTGTCGCGCTCACCCCCATCGCATCACGTGCATTATCGCGCGTCGTAACGCGCTCAAACGCGTAGATCGCGAGCAAAGACACACTCATGTCCATATGTTGCTGAGGACTTTGCTCACGGTCGCGCGTCGACGTCGAAACGTGTCGAAACAAGCCGAAAAATGCAGGCAACCACGCGCGCGTCATGGGGTTTAAATAAGCGAACGGATGTCGGTGCGGAAACTTATTTTCGGGACGAGTCGTTAGGGCTGCTGTCGTCGCCGCTCAACGGCCCCAACTGCTCCCATTCGCCGGTAGACCGAGCGAGAACGGGTGCGTTCTATTTCCGATTCATTTATTTATTATTTTGACCGACCCGAAGGCCAGTCTGAGACCGAGAGAGGTGTTTGTTTAGAAAGGACCCCCTATCGCCATACGCGAGAACCCGGCTACCACGCCGCTCGGCGGGTACTGCGCCGCTCGACCAAGCGGCGGGCCCGAGTTCCGCATTCGATCTGAAAGCGTTCGTGAAGCCCGTTGAACGTGTTCGGAGAGACTTCCGTCGACTATGACGGCGCCAGACCACCGTGAGATGAAAATAAAATACGAAACGGCTGATTTTCTGTGAAATTTTTATTACGACGAGTTGCGACGAAGATAACCTAATTAACGGTTAAAGCACGAACCGCAAAGTCGGTTCCACGACCGGAGAACTAAAATTTTAATCGTCTTTCCTTTTGCGTGTAATATTTTTTTTTTACCCCGTACCGATCGCCACACCGGACACGAGTAGAATGCACGCGACCGCACGCGCGCTGCGAGGTTTAGACGGACGAAGAAATGCCGGTGCGGGAGCCTTTTTTCGGGGCGAGTCGTCGGGGCTACCGCCGCCGCTGCCGCCGCTCAACGACGCCACCCGCCCCTAGTCTCGCCGGGACGGGAGCGTTCTATTTCCGATTTATTCATTTATTTGTTATTTTGACCGGCCCGAAGGCCAGTCTGAGCCCGAGACCGATTGGGGACCTGTCGACCACCCATTTGGTGCACAAGCATAAATACCGCACCACCGACCGATCCTCGGGTGGGAGAGGCGAATGCCATCTTGTCATCCAACGGGGATCGAGCGGCGCACGAGACGGGGGCGACGGCCCTCTCACTTTGGTCTCGATCTGAGGATCCCCTCAAAATCCGTAGAACGCGATGATTGAAACTAACGCCTACTACGACGGCACGAGACCCCCGGAAGATGAAAATAAAATGCATAACGGCTGATTTTCTATAAAAATTTTATTCCAACGAATTACGACGAAGATAACCTAATTAACGGTTAAAGCACGAGCCGCAAAGTCGGTGCCACGACCGGAGAATTAAAATTTTAATCGTCTTTCCTTTTTCGGGTGATCTATGCCGATCGCCACATCGGACACGAGTAGAATGTGTAGGTGAGTGGTGCGCAAATAATCGGCAAATAAACCGATGTGGAAGCGTGAAATAAAGCGGTTCGCAAATGCGCGACGGTTAATTCCGATAACAGAATCGCGTGATGCGATTCGAGCGAGCGCGTGATGCGATTCGAGCGAGCGCGCGACTTATGGTCGCTTATATGCGCTTAAATAGCACTGAAGGTGCTCTAAAGTGAAGGTAAACACTTAAAAACATAAAAGTTTAATGAAAAGTAAACCATATCTTACATAAATGGATTTCCAAAGGTGAAAAGATGTGAAAGTGCACACACCTGTGTGCGCTGCCATCTTGGATTAGGGATAAGAGTGTCACAGCACCCTGGCGACAGTTATTAACATTAAATTTTAAATTAAAGAACAAATCATCTAAGTAAAACATAAGCAAAGTATGGAATTACATACTGGACAGCAGAAATTAAATCCAAATAGAGAAAACAGTAAATAAATGATCAAATATCAATACAATGTGTTTGAACACAAAACATATAGTAAATAAACATTTGATATCGACAACATGAGTGGTTCTTAGACCAACAAATCCCCCCTTCGATCTTAAATGTTCAGGGGAAAATACGAACAGATACTAGAATTATAGCATAAACATTAATTCAAAAGGTAAATTATAAAGTCGAATCACCGAGCCGGGTACTATAATTGTAAAACTCTACGAAAGCCCGAATATTCCCACTGATCTCGATGATTCTCACAATCGGGAAAAACTAACACAGGAATGTCACGATAAAGTCACAATCGGAAAATCCGAGAAATCAACGATTGTAAACGTTCCGATCCGAGCCACTTCGTGAAGATGTCGGCGACGTTGAGATCGCCGGGCACTTTGCGGAGTTCGAAACGTCCCGCCGTATACCACTCCCTGAGCCAATGATAACGTACACGAATATGTCGAGTTTTCGAAGTTTCGACATCGTTGGAAGTAAACTGTATGGCCGAGAGAGCGTCGGAATAGATGACGGGTCGCGATAATCGGTTGAGGACCGGAAACTGAAGATAAACGTGGTCCAACCAGTAAAGTTCCTTGACGCACTCAACAAGGGCGATGAATTCCGCTTCCATTGTTGAGCACGCCACGGTGGACTGTTTTCGGCAAGACCAGCCGATTGGAATGTTGCCGATGAAAGTAATATAACCGCCGAAACTTAATGATGTTTCCGGATCGCATGCCCACGAAGCGTCGGTGTAAGCCCACAATTGTGAAGATGTACAGCCGGATAATTCGATGCAAAAGTGCGCGGTGTTAGCGACGTACTGTAGAACTTGAAGTAATGCTCGAATGTGGGTCTTATTATAGCAGGTGTTGTATTGCGATAAATGGATAACGGAGTAAAGTATATCGGGGCGCGTCCTCGAAGCCAAGAATAACAGCGATCCTATCAGCGAGCGGTATGGGAAATCTTCCAAATTCTCGGTCGATCCTCTGACGAGTGTCGTCCCGGGTGTCACGGGAACTTTCACGAGCTTGTTGGTCGAGGTTCCGAACTTCTTGATGATCTTCGCGATATAAGCACGTTGGGAGATGAATGTGCGCCCCATATCACGAATGAACTCGACGCCTAACAATTTCGTAATCGGACCGAGATTGACGATTTGGAATTTCGAACTGATAAGTCGGATCAATTGGTCGAAAACACTGTCGGATGCGTAGAATAAAATAATATCGTCCACATAGACTAACATGATAGCGGAATTTCCAAAAACGTAAACACAGTTGCAAGCTGGCATTCTTCGGAATCCGAGGTCTCGAAGCGTCTCGTCTAACTTTTCGAACCATTGTCTTCCCGACTGGTGGAGGCCGTAAAGGGATTTAACGAGTAGCCACACATTGTTGGGGTTGGAACATGTGGCACCTGCAGGGATCCGCATGTAGACTTTGTGTTTAAGTTCGCCATACAGGTACGCACATTTCACATCTAAGTGTGCATCCTTCCAACCACGCAACACGACGAGAAGACAGAAGAATAAACGGATTAAGACGAAATTCACCACCGGACTAAAAACTTCATCGTAGTCGACTCCGAGAGTTTGACGAAAACCCTGGGCGACTAAACGAGCTCGATATCTGGTGATCGTCCCTGCTGCATCGGTCTTCAGCTTAAAAAGCCATTTGCAGCCAAGAATCGTAGTGTCCGGTGGCCTTGGAACTTCGAGATAAACCTCTCTCTCGGTGAATGTGTCGAGCTCTTCCTTAATGGCTTCGCACCATTTCGGAGCGTCGGAGAATTTCGGGATTTCAGCGTAGGAAGCTGGTTCCGTTCTACAGAGATGAGCGGCATGACGAACACCCGGAATAGTCGGCAATGTATACTCAATGTTGCTCCAAATAAACAGTTCTGGCTCATAATCGATATTGTTGAGCATACAATATTCCTCAACATCTCTCTGAGATCTAAGTCGAATGCCGGGCATCGGAAAGTAGTAAACGTCTGTTTTAATCGATCCCGGAACTTGATCCTTCCGAAGGTGTTCCTCGCGTCTCCAATCACTGCACTCGGAATCTCCCCCAATGGGTCGCCAAATATATGCAGTATGGCGATCCGTAGCAGGCAAAACTTCTGTCCCGACTATGTGCTGAATTGGAGCAGGAGACATTGGAGTATCGTCAAATACCGACACTGTATGAGAAAGATCTGCTCCACGGGTTTTCCGGCGATATGTGATGTATCTAGCTGGAGAACCAGGCGGTGATTGGCGAGGAGACTGTTCTGCAGATGTCCCAGTGAAATCAGATGTTCTTGGAAGAATGGCTTGGTCATCAAAGTCAGCAATATCGTCATCTGTATCTCCTTCCTGATAGAGGATGGGATATGACTGAGAATGACCCAAACTTGCCGAACTCGGTAATTGGAGTGCACACGCATCCAACAATAACTGCTCTGGCGTTGTCGGAGGCGGCAATTGGATGACCGGTGTATGAACAGAGTGAGATGTCGATACGCCGCTGACATGGCTAGCTCCACCATTATCGGAATCGTCGTCGGAATGATCAGAATGTTCGGAATCGGATCCTCTTGGCCAGTCATGGAACTGGACGTTGTCGTTAAACGAAACCGATTGCTGTCCGACATCAGAAAAAGTTTCTTCGGGCCGTTGAGATGCGCCACGAAGAGATTTCCGATATGATTGGCGTTCATCGATCTTGACGTGAACCGTTTCGTAAACTCGATCTTCTACCGGATTCCAAACTCTATATCCGCGGGTACCAGTCGCGTAACCAACGAGATATCCCTCCCATGCACGCGGATCTAGTTTCTTGCGGCCTGGCGCGGTGTAATGCACCCAGCATTTGGACCCCATTTTGCGTAGGTGTCGTAAAGACAATGCTCGTTGTCGCCATAGGATATAGGGAATTTGGTTATTCAACCTCGAATGCGGACTTCGGTTCTTCACATACGCGAAAGTGACTGCGAGTTCCGCCCAAAGGTCGTCCGGGAGTTGAGTTTCGGAGATAAGAGATCGGACACTGTCGGCCATTGTTCGATTTATGCGTTCTGCAGTGCCGTTCATTTGAGGTGATGCAGGATTAGTCCTCTGCCCTTGGATGCCCTTTTCTTTGAGGTAGTTCAAGAATTCATTCGACATGAATTCGCCTCCGCGGTCGGATCTAATCGCTTTCACACGCGTATTCTGAATTCGTTCAACGCGGGCGACGAAGTCTTTGAATGCCCCAAAGGTTTGCGACTTCTGGGCCAACGGGATAATCCACGTGTAACGTGTGGCATCGTCGATGATGGTGAAAACATAATCCGAGCCGCCCAGTGACGTGAGCGGGGCTGGTCCCCACAAATCCATGTGTAGAAGATCCAATGGTTTCGATGTACAGGGATTCGGGTCCGGTTTATGCGAAGCTCTGGTTGATTTAGCAATTCTGCAGTCGTTACACGACAATTCCTGTCGGACTTCAGCTGGTTGCAGACCATAAACCTGGTCGTTAGCTGCCAGAAGCTTCATTGCATTAGTATGCAGGTGACCGAGACGACTGTGCCATAGACCGGTGGCGTCTTTAACCGAAGCAGGATTAGCAATTACCTTCTTCTGTGACGGAGGTAAATTGCCAGGAGGAGGGGAAGTTGGCAGGAATTGCAGAGCATTGGAATAGGACTGTGTGGTCGGATTGACAATGACCGGTGGAGGAACGGGAGTAAGGACGGGAAAATGTGTAGGATCGGTCAGGTTTGGAATTGGTTGGGTGGGAATTGCCTTCGCACTCTCAACCGCTGGCGGATCAAAACGATAGTCTGTAATTTCCCGTTGCTTTTGTTTTCCGTTAACCGGTTTCGGAACATTGTCGAAGTCCACTTCTGTCGTGACCATTGTTTTAACAGGTTGAATTGTCGGTGGAGTGGCCGTCGAAACCGTTGTCGAACTGATAGGGGCCGAACACAAACCGTCCAAATAATACAAGCCACCACGTTCCTTTGCACGAATGATTGGCAAACGATAGTCCGATTCATAAACATTAACTTCTCCGTTGAAAATGTGGATATGATGTCGCGTTTTATCGATTTTCGACACCGAAATCAAATTGGCTTCGAAATTCGGTGCGTACAGAACGTTGGTCAAATCCAAAACGCAATCTGCATCATCAACTGACGTAAGAAGTTGAACCGTTCCTCGTCCAGTAACTTGCGATTTGCCTTGCCCCAATTCGATGTCGAAAGGCGGAATGTTCGTGAAATCGGTGAATAAAGCTCGCACATGGGTCACATGGTCAGTAGCGCCGCAGTCGACAATCCACTCATTGGATTGCATAAAGTGGGCAACTGGGCGCTCAACGACTTGCGGTGCACTGCAGAAAAATGTCCCTTTCCGAATTGGACGTGAACTTCCTCGAGGGCGAGTATCTTCGACCTTGGCGACGGCGTTCTTGTTCCGTCTTCGACTCTTGCTTCTCGAGGAGCGTTGTACGGAAGCCGTCGACTGATTCGGGTTCGGATTCTCACGTCGAGGGTGGGGGCACTTATTCGCGTAGTGGCCCATCTGGTCGCAATTGAAACACCGAATAGTTGACAAATCACGGGCACCGGATTTATTACGCGGGCGAAACTGTCCTTTCGCAGAAGTATGAGCCGACGGTGGAGTTGTTCGAAGCAGACCCGCCGATCTTAAACGAGATTGTTCGGATATCAACTGTTCGGCAACCAAAGTCGGTGTAAATTTGTCATCCGGCCAATGGTAAATTGCGAACGTTGCCTGGGCATACTCAGGTGGCAATCCCTTAAGATACTGATATGCGTGGTGGTCGGGCGAAGTTTCCTCCTTAACGTCCTTTAATTGCCTCACGTAGTGATCGACTCTGGCAATAAAATCCGGCATATCCTCGTTGGGTCCAATCTGGAGATTTAAAAACTCCCAACGCATGGCTGCTCTTCTAGCCCGTGAGCTTGGCGCATAAATCTTAGCCAGCGCGTCCCACGCCTCTTTCGGCGTGTTGCACGTGTCCAACACTGATCGTTTGGGCTCGCTGACTTGGATATAGATGTGACCGAGGGCTTTATCTTTCTTGGTCATGTACCGATCCTTTTCTTTTTCCGTCAAGGTAGCTAAATGTTCGACTTCCTTCTCTTCGGTAACATGCCTCCAAAGGCCCTCGGACTTTAAGAGCATCCGCATCGATCGTTGCCACTGCTCGTAGTTTCCAACTCCGAGTACGGGAATTTTGCTCGATGAATCTCCGGATTTGTGCATCGTGGCGTGGAAAACTCGACACTTTGCGACGAAAACACAGGCTCAGGAAAATGGCACACAGGAGACACCGTAGCACTGCACGAAAACGAAGCACAACACTCGATGCGAAGCACTTTCGAGGCGGAAACCGTCAAATTGGGCAATTCCTTCTGAAGGAATTCAAAAACCTCCGGTAGCCAGTCTGAGAGGGTCCGATCGGTGCACCTGGGCCCGCGGGAAACCTCACTTGTACCACGACAAGCACTACCGGAGAATACGTAATCGCTTGATCGGATTCGATCGAAGGGCGAATACGATGCTAAATGTCCCCCAAAAGCCTTAAATATTATCTTAATGCTAACAAGTAATTTCGACACAAGGAGAAATAGATGAATCGATCGCGGGTGCAATCCTCGTGCAAATGAAGGCACGGCGCAGCTTTCTCGAAAAGCTGGAGAAAGCGCAATTCGGACGTCAATGTCCGAATTCTTCTCGAAAATTCGAGGCTCTTCGTCCGCTTGAAAAGATCGGTGATAACCGCCGTTCACCGGGGAACTAAGCGGCCAATAATCTAGTATTGGATTCTCGTTGTATCCGCCGCAACGTGCTAAGCGGAGAAGTGAATCCAGATTGACGAAAAACCTGAAAAAAACAAAAATTTGTCGCGAAATTCGCGAATCCCGCGAAATTTCGGACAAAATTAACGAAGCAATGGTGAAATAGACTGCCCTGGCAGTCCAGAACGTCGATCGAACGTTTCGAAGCGAAGATTCGGGCGAAAATCGTCGAAATCGGCGAAATCTGAAAATAAAATGAATTTCGCCGCAAAAATCGCGAATCCCGCGAAAATTACGCCGAAAATTAGGTGAAAAATAAGAGCAGATCGTCCCCAGACCTCTGCTACCACTGTAGGTGAGTGGTGCGCAAATAATCGGCAAATAAACCGATGTGGAAGCGTGAAATAAAGCGGTTCGCAAATGCGCGACGGTTAATTCCGATAACAGAATCGCGTGATGCGATTCGAGCGAGCGCGTGATGCGATTCGAGCGAGCGCGCGACTTATGGTCGCTTATATGCGCTTAAATAGCACTGAAGGTGCTCTAAAGTGAAGGTAAACACTTAAAAACATAAAAGTTTAATGAAAAGTAAACCATATCTTACATAAATGGATTTCCAAAGGTGAAAAGATGTGAAAGTGCACACACCTGTGTGCGCTGCCATCTTGGATTAGGGATAAGAGTGTCACAGCACCCTGGCGACAGTTATTAACATTAAATTTTAAATTAAAGAACAAATCATCTAAGTAAAACATAAGCAAAGTATGGAATTACATACTGGACAGCAGAAATTAAATCCAAATAGAGAAAACAGTAAATAAATGATCAAATATCAATACAATGTGTTTGAACACAAAACATATAGTAAATAAACATTTGATATCGACAACATGAGTGGTTCTTAGACCAACAGAATGCACGCGACCGCACGCGCACTGCGAGGTTTAGACGAGCAAACGGATGCCGGCGCGGGAGCTTATCTTTTGCGACGAGTCGTCGGGGTTGCCGCTGCCACCACCACCGCCACCGTCCAGCGACCCCAACCGCCTTTATTCGCCGACTCGTTTATTTATTTATTTATTTATTTATTTATTTGTTTATTTTTTTTGACCGGCCCGAAGGCCGGTCTGAGACCGAGAGGTGCTCTCGACAAAGATGTGTCCACCGTTGGATGCAAGAACTCGGGTACCGCGCCACTCGACGGGTACTGCGCCGCTCGGACGAGCCACGGCCCCTCGTTCCGCTGGCGATCTGGAAACTCCCACAAAGTCCGTCGAACGCATCGAGCGAGACTCGCTCCGATTATGACGGCGCAAGACCCCCGAAAGATGAAAATGAAATACGGAAATGTCAATTTTCCGTAAAAATTTTATTCCGATAAATTGCGACGACGATAATCTAATTAACGATTAAAGCACGAACCGCGAAGTCGGTTCCACAACCGGAGAATTAAAATTTTAATCGTCTTTCTTTTTCGTGTGATATTTTTTTTACCTCGTACCGGTCGCTACATCGGACACGAGTAGAATGCACGCGACCGCACGCGCTGCGAGGATTAGACGGACGAAGGACGCACGAAGGGATGCCGACGCGGGACTTTATTTTCGGGGCGAGTCATCGAGGTTGCCGCTGCCGCCGCCACTCACTCGACGACCCCAGCTGCCACTATTCGCCGGGACGAACGCGTTCTATTTCCCGACCTACTTATTTATTTATTTATTTATTTATTTATTTATTTATTTATTTATTTATTTATTCATTTATTTATTTATTTATTTATTTTGACCGACCCGAAGGCCAGTCTGAGACCGACGAAGCAAGGGAGGTTTAAAAAAGACGGGTATCGGATACCGTGCCGCTCGGCGGGTACTGGCGCCGCTCGACCGAGCGACGGGCCCGAGTTCCGCATTCGATCTGAAAGTGTCGGCAAAACCCATCGAACGTGTTCGGGAAGACTCCCGTCCACAACGACGGCGCGAGACCCCCGGAAGATGAAAATAAAATACGAAACGGCTGATTTTCTGTGAAATTTTTATTACGACGAGTTGCGACGAAGATAACCTAATTAACGGTTAAAGCACGAACCGCAAAGTCGGTTCCACGACCGGAGAATTAAAACTTTAATCGTCTTTCTTTTTCGGGTGATCTTTTTTTTACTCTGTACCGATCGCCACACCGGACACGAGTAGAATGCACGCGACCGCACGCGCTGCGAGGTTTAGACGGACGAAGGAATGCTGGTGCGGGAGCTTATTTTCGGGGCGAGTCGTCGGGGCTACCGCCGCCGCTGCCGCCGCTCAACGACGCCACCCGCCCCTAGTCTCGCCGGGACGGGGGCGTTCTATTTTCGATTTATTCATTTATTTGTTATTTTGACCGGCCCGAAGGCCAGTCCGAGACCGTGACGAAGCAAGGGAGTTATTTGATCGGATACCGCGCCGCTCGGCGGGTACTGGCGCCGCTCGACCGAGCGGCGGGCCCGAGTTCCGCGTCCGATCTGAAAGCATTCGCGAAGCCCGTCGAACGTGTTCGGGAAGACTCCCGTCCACAACGACGACGCGAGACCCTCGGAAGATGAAAATAAAATACGATACGGCCGATTTTCTATAAAATTTTTATCCCGATAAGTCACGACGAAGATAATCCAATTAACCGTTAAAGCACGGGTCGCGGAGTCGATTCCACGACCGGGGAATCAAATTTCGACTGTCTGTCTTCCCCCGTTACCCGTTTTTTAATTCCGAGCGATGTCCGGCGCGCGCCCGTTCGCTCCCTCCCTCTACCCGGAATAGACAGACGTGAGAACGGAGCAAAATCTCTGACCTCGGCCCGTCCCGCCGCTAGTTTATTTATTTTCGACTTATTTATTTATTTATTTATTTATTTATCTATTTATTATTTTGTTTGTTTATTTAATTATTCTATTTCATTTTATTTTTTTAATGAATTATTATTATTATTGTTGTTTAGCTAGAAGTATGCTACGTCGCGTGTCATTATCGCCATTGTTATCACCGGGCGTCGCGTCGGTTCATTCGCCAAAATCAGACAGACAGACACAATGGACGCGACACGCGCTTCGCACACGGAGGTAAATTATTAAACCATTACTTGTAAAATGTTATTTTGTCAATTGGCCGCGTTCGCGTTTTGCGTGCGCAGAATGCACGAACTCACCGAGTTACTCGCGTAAACGTTAGCGTCGCCGTTGTTCTCGTCGCTAGACGAAACGACCAATTTGACGAATGGACGAACGAGTTTAACGAATTTGATAAAACTTAACGAGTGGACGAGATTAACGAATGAATGAATAAATAAAAAAAAATAAAGAAATAAATAGGCGTTTGTTTCGGGGCAATTCGTATAGTGCAACGAGTCGTGCGGTGAAACTATAGCGCCCCCCTCTCGCTCGTCCTTCGGTCTCTTTTCCTCACCTCCACCCCTTCTTCTTTCGGTTTTACCGCGCTCGCGCTTCGATTTAATTCAATTTAATTTAATTTATTCCTTCTCTACAGATGCCGATCGAAAACGAGAGCGAGAGTGGGAGCGAGAACGAGGCGCTGACGCAGCTGCAGCCGCCGCAGTCGCAGCTACCGTCGCAACCACCGTCACCGGGGACGTCGGAGACGCCGACGCAGCCACAGTCGCCGGAGACGCAGCGAACGGTAAAGCGTCCCGGGGAAGCGGGCGATCCGGCGCCAACCAAAAAGGTATCCCGTCAAGATTGTCGTCGTTCATTCGTCTATTCATTCGCCTATTCCCCCTCCATTTTCCAGCCGCGTCAAGACGGAGAATCGTCGCCAGCGCGCGTCGTCGCCTCGTCGTCGAGCGACGCCGTCCCATCTACGTCGTCCGCCGCTCCCTTGTCGGGCGGGCTGGAGGCTCCGGCAAAGACAGTGGCGGAGGAGGGAGAGGGCGAAGAAGGAGGAGAGGGAGGAGAAGGAGAAGAAGAGGAAGAAGAAGAAGATGAAGAGGAAGAGGAGGAAGAGAGCGACGACCGAGACGTCGCCGATGGAGTCGAGTTGCTCCCGGCTGGAGGCCCCGTGTTCTCGCGTTTGGCGTTGGACGCGCACCGCGCTATAGTTAGAATGCTGATGCGCATGGTGAGTGAGTCAGTCGGTGGAAAACGTTCACCGTGCATGTACGCACCTTTTTTTCCCCGTATTTCGACAAACATTCGTTTTTTTTTTTTTTTTTTTTTTTTTAGCCGCCACCCAACACTGGTGGCTCCTCCGACGCACCGGCGGTTACCCGCGAGTCGAAGAAACGGGACAGTGAGCGAATTCTCCACTAAGCGCCTCTTCGAATACTCATCTTTTCTTCTCTCATTTCAGAATAGATGGATAGGCAGATAAAGGCGACATCGAGGATCGAAACGGCCAATATTTCATTTTATTTCATTTCATTTCATCTTTATTTTATTTTATTTTATTTTATTTTATTTTATTTTTTTATGTATTCGATTTGTTTATTAATTTGTTTGTTTGTTTTCATTTGTTTTCATCGATTCGTTTAAAATGCTAGACGAATAAAAAATAAATAAATAGATAAACGAACTCGGTTGTTGTTGCGTGGCTTCTTTAAGCGAGCTCGGGGTTGCCTCGCACGCACGAGGGGCGCACCGGTAGTTACTTCCGTGGTGTTGCGCCGTGCACACCGTGCGCCGACGGTAGTTTGCGCGCATTGTCTGTCGCGCGACCCACTCGGTCTATCGGTACGGAGGCATCGTCGTGGTTCGTATTTTGGAGCGGCCGTGTCTGGCCTCGAGAGGGAGAGGAGGGGGAGGAGGAGGAGGGAGGGGAGACGGTGACAAATATTTATTTTGAAACAAATTACCGGGACTACCGGCGCTCGTTGGCGCCCGTTGTCCCGTGCGGGCCGTTAACGGGCCGCCGACGATCCCGCAACGGCCCCGTAACGGCCCGTACGGGCCGTTAACGGGCCGCACGAGGTTGGCGAGGCCGCCGCACGGGCCGCCGACGGTCCCGTAACGACCCCGTTAACGGCCCGTGCGGGCCGTTAACGGGCCGCCGACGGTCCCGTCACGATCCCGTAACGGCCCGTACAAGCCGTTAACGGGCCGCCGACGGTCCCGTCACGATCCCGTCACGGCCCGTGCGGGCCGTTAACGGGCCGCCAACGGTCCCGTCACGATCCCGTCACGGCTCGTGCGGGCCGTTAACGGGCCGCCGACGGTCCCGTCACGATCCCGTCACGGCCCGTGCGGGCCGTTAACGGGCTGCCGACGGTCCCGTCACGATCCCGTCAACGGCCCGCATGGAATCGTACGGGCCGTTAACGGGCCGCCGACGGTCCCGTCACGGTCCCGTCACGATCCCGTAACGGCCCGTACAAGCCGTTAACGGGCCGCCGACGGTCCCGTCACGATCCCGTCACGGCCCGTGCGGGCCGTTAACGGGCCGCCGACGGTCCCGTCACGATCCCGTCACGGCCCGTGCGGGCCGTTAACGGGCCGCCGACGGTCCCGTCACGATCCCGTCACGGCCCGTGCGGGCCGTTAACGGGCCGCCAACGGTCCCGTCACGATCCCGTCACGGCCCGTGCGGGCCGTTAACGGGCCGCCGACGGTCCCGTCACGATCCCGTCACGGCCTGTGCGGGCCGTTAACGGGCCGTTAACGGGCCGTTAACGGGCCGTTAACGGCCCGTTAACGGCGTAAAACCAAAAACAGGATTCGAGATTAATGTCTATGAATGTTGTACGCGTTTTCACGTACGTGTTGTCGGTTGTTGATTTTTTCGATTTACGCCGTAACGGCCCGTTAACGGCCCGTTAACGGCCCGTCAACGGCCCGTCAACGGCCCGCATGGAGTCGTACGGGCCGTTAACGGGATCGTGACGGTCCCGTCACGATCCCGTCACGGCCCGTGCGGGCCGTTAACGGGCCGCCGACAGTCCCGTCACGATCCCGTCACGGCCTTCGTTCCCGGACTTCGGCTCGCCGACGGCCCGTACGACCTCACGCGGGCCGTTAACGGGCCGTTAACGGGCCGTTAACGGCCCGTTAACGGCCCGTTAACGGCGTAAAACCAAAAACAGGATTCGAGATTAATGTCTATGAATGTTGTACGCGTTTTCACGTACGTGTTGTCGGTTGTTGATTTTTTCGATTTACGCCGTTAACGGCCCGTTAACGGCCCGTTAACGGCCCGTCAACGGCCCGCATGGAGTCGTACGGGCCGTTAACGGGCCGCCGACGGTCCCGTCACGGTCCCGTCACGGCGCGTGCGGGCCGTTAACGGGCCGCCAACGGTCCCGTCACGATCCCGTCACGGCCCGTGCGGGCCGTTAACGGGCCGCCGACGGTCCCGTCACGATCCCGTCACGGCCTGTGCGGGCCGTTAACGGCCCGTTAACGGCGTAAAACCAAAAACAGGATTCGAGATTAATGTCTATGAATGTTGTACGCGTTTTCACGTACGTGTTGTCGGTTGTTGATTTTTTCGATTTACGCCGTAACGGCCCGTTAACGGCCCGTCAACGGCCCGCATGGAGTCGTTCGGGCCGTTAACGGGCCGCCGACGGTCCCGTCACGATCCCGTAACGGCCCGTTACGGCCAAGGGCCGTAACGGGATAACTGAGAGAGTCGGGTGCGAGACCACGTGACCCGGAGTGTGGTTTTTGGGGGCGAGGGCCGTCCTCCGACCGCGCCGTGACGCGCCCCGGGTCGGATCAAGAGGCGACCCGGTCGGAAACCGAACCTCGGGGTTATTGTTTCCTGAAACGAGTGGTGTGTCGAATCCATTAACGACGCCGGATTTGAACTGTGCGGTAAGCACCAAGCGTGACCGCCATGTTTAATTCTCGGAAAACGTAACATCAGTGATGGTTCGAGGCTAGATAGTCTCGAAACCGAATACACAATAAAAGGAGAACAAATCCATATTGTTTGATATGAACTTGTTCTTTACAAAAGAATAAATAAAACACTCATATCCATCTACGGATATCTAGAAGTGGCATGCACACCCAAAACACAAATGGCGAAAGAATTCACTGCAAAACCAATAATCCCCCTCTTTCTTTTCATTTGTGCCGCTCTGCAAAAATTCGCTCACAAAGGGTTGATAATCGCGGGAAGGGTAACCATTTGGTTAATATATCCGCTACGTTGGATACGCCCGGAATATGATGTATCCCAAAAGTTCCCTTTGTGTACCAATCTCGCAAAAAGTGAAAACGAACCTCTATATGTTTGTTCGCTCTATTTTCGATTCTATTTTTCGCGTATTGTATTGCGGCTGTGCTATCCGCATATACAATTGGTTTAACTCTCTGGGGATCACGCAAGACATCAGCTTCAAACAATCTCTCCAACCAGATAACCTCCCGCACACCATCCACGATGGCGATAAACTCGCTCTCCATCACCGATAGCGCCGTCAGCTTTTGTTTGCGGCAGGCCCAGGACACGGGAACCCCACCAATGTAGATGATGTGCCCCCCGAAACTTCTTCTTTGATCTAGATCCGAGGCATGAGAGGCATCTGTGTAAATCGACATGCCTGTATTCTTACATAATCCCAAATCGATGCAGAAATCCCTTGTTTGAGATAAGTACTTTAGCACTTGCAGCAGCATTTGCACATGCTTGTAAGAGTGCACCTCGTTATATTGTGATAACACAATTACTGAGAACAAGATGTCTGGTCTTGTTCTCATGGCAATGAATAGCAAACTGCCAACAAGCGCGCGATAGGGGAATTCCACATCCACTCGCTCACCAGGACGCACACTTCGGATCATCGTACCAACGGTTCCTGGAACTTTGATACGATGCGAATAATCAATTCTGTATTTCTCACACAATTTGTCAATATATTTGCCCTGGTGCACGAAAATGTTCTTGCCAACACGCTCAAACTCTATTCCCAATAGCATCGTTACGGGTCCCAAATTCACGATGTCAAATGCATTTGAAATCCACTTGAGAACACATTTTTCAATAAAATCGTCCCTTGAAAAGAGAACGAGATCATCCACGTAAACGATTAAAATCGCTTCTCTCTTGTAGACATAAACACAATTGAGGCCCGGGAATGGTGTAAAACCAATGTCAATTAATTTGTCATGTAATTTTTCAAACCACATACGGCCTGACTGGTGCAGGCCGTATAGGGCTTTGTCCAAGCGCCAACATTTCCCTTTGTTCGTTTTGGTTTGATAACCTTTTGGTATGGCCATGTACTGGGGAATATCTAAGTCACCGTAAAGGTAGGCTGCCTTTACGTCAAGGTGCGTGTCGCGCCAGTTACACAAAACAACCAGCGTGCAGAAAAATATCAATATGAGGACAAAATTAATAACCGGCGAGAAGACTTCTTTAAAGTCGATATCCGGTCGTTGCTTAAAGCCTTGTGCAACAAGGCGTGCTCGAAAACGTTTAATTGCCCCCGTATGATCTCGTTTCAATTTGTAAATCCATTTGCTCCCAAGCAATGTTTGATCGGGAGCAATGTCAACCTCGGTATAAACTTTTCGTTCGTCAAATATATCAATTTCCTCGTCCATGGCCTTTGACCAATCCCAACGATCCCTGTCAGAAATAGCCTGTTCATAAGTCTCTGGCTCAATACCGCAAAAACCCGCATAAGGCAATTCCAGATGTTCGTGTTTGAAATCAAACAACTCCTCTTCGTATTGAAAACCTTCTTCTTCACACCATCGCATTACATCAGTGCGACTCCGACAACGGTCTTGTGAAGGTGTCATGTAATAAACATCCACTTTTCCGGCGGTTTTCCCCCTTGCACGGACTTTTGCAAATCTTTGCCATTCTTGCATGTTCAATTTCAGTAATTCTTCAGGCTCGTCGGTTGTATTTGCTTGTTCGGCAACAGTATCCTCAAAAGGTTCATCCCCTGAATCCAATTCCAATTTTGATAAATCTAATTCTGTCACATCCCCCTCTAACTCAATACCCCCGACAGCTCCTTGTTCCTCGAGGGGCATTCTCATGCCATATGCTTTTTGCACTAATTTGGGGGTCGTGGGTAAGGGTACTGGTGGTCGCTGACGTAAGACCATTTGATGTGTAGGTACCGTAGGCGCAGGTACTGTAGCTTGAGGAACCACGTCGTCATCTGATTCTTCTTCTTGAGTGGGGAGATTTATATAATCGAACATTTTGTTCACATTTTGAACTCCTGTGTCCCCCTCATTCCAATAAGTATTTTCGTCAATTTTCACATGTTTAACCCCATAAACCTTATTCGTTTTTGGGTCCCAAACTCGATAACCTCGTGTACTTTGTGCGTACCCCACAAGGGCTCCAACCCATGCTCGTTTGTCCAATTTATCTTTTCTTGTCTGTGCGGGGATATGCACATAAGCTTTCGAGCCTATACATTTTAGGTGCCTAACAGACATTTTTCGGTTGAAAAACACGTTATATGGTGTCTTGCCTCCTAAGGTTGAGTGAGGGAAACGATTTTTCAAGTACACTATTGTGTGGGCCAATTCTGCCCATAGTCGCTTTGGTAATCCAGTGTCTGCCATCATCGCTCTAATTCCTTCAACTATGGTTCTGTTCCCTCTCTCAGCTACAGAATTCATTTCTGGGGAGTAGGGGGTTGTGCGTTCACATTTAATTCCCGAATCACTCGCATGTTTTGCCCAAGCTGCTGAGACGAATTCACCCCCATTATCCGTTCTGATCGCTTTCACTTTACGTGACGTCGCACACTCTAATTGTAATTGCCATGTCTTAAAATGGCCTAGCACTTCATCCTTCGTTTTCATCGTTACTATCCACATAAATCTGGAATAGTCATCGACCAATAATAGGAAATATCTTGCCCCTCCTATCGATTTCGTTGAAGAATGGCCCCAGGTGTCCATATGTATTAAGTCCAGAACCCCTTTTGACCTGATATCCCCTATTGGTGCAAAACTTGCTCGTGTGCTCTTCGCCTGTGCACACGAATCACAAGTGTTCATTTCCCTGTCTGACAATTTGATTCCATAAATATCGGTTGACTTTTCCATGTCAACAATTCCTTTCACGTGTAAATGCCCCATACGGGCGTGCCAATAATCCATCGGTACTGCTTTATCGGGTTTGCCATTCCTTTCCCCGTTCCCCAACTCATTAACTACTTTTGCATCAACTTCCTCTTTAGTTGGTTCAACTTTCTTAATTGGTTGAGTTTTAGTCGCATTTGCAGCGCTTCCCTGCTTTACTAGCACGCTACTCGGATTCACAACAGCATTTGCGGATTTCTCCGGCTTACGAATTGGGGTTAATAAAGCTTTCTTATAACAATTCATGGTTAATGGCACTTTAACAACTTCAGGCGATTTACTCGCCACGACATCCGTATTCCCTTGCATAGGCAATACGGATGCGTTCACATTCTGAGTTTCAATTGCACAATTCACTTGATACATCCTGTTCGACAATCTCTTTGCAGTTAACATCGGTTTGTCCATCGTTGATTCGAACATTGTTAATTTCCCATCAGCTATGAATGTTTTCAGACCTGCCTCGTCTGTACGACCGAGTGAAATTAGGTTTTTTCGAAATTTTGGCGCGTAATACACGTTTTTAAGTGTAATTTCGCGTCCACCCCCGCCATAATTTGCTATTAAGGTAATTTCGCCCATACCACTAATCTCAGAACTCCCCTCTCCTAATTGTCCGCACACACTTCCCAATCGCTCGCACTTCGCGAAAATCGTCGATACGTCTTTGCGACGAAAATGACGGTGTCGGCGAACGTCCGATGGTCGTTACCGCTCTGGAAGTCCGCTTATCGTCCCGAGATGGTTGCTAACGATGCAAACCACCCTCTGCTACCATGTATTGTTTCCTGAAACGAGTGGTGTGTCGAATCCATTAACGACGCCGGATTTGAACTGTGCGGTAAGCACCAAGCGTGACCGCCATGTTTAATTCTCGGAAAACGTAACATCAGTGATGGTTCGAGGCTAGATAGTCTCGAAACCGAATACACAATAAAAGGAGAACAAATCCATATTGTTTGATATGAACTTGTTCTTTACAAAAGAATAAATAAAACACTCATATCCATCTACGGATATCTAGAAGTGGCATGCACACCCAAAACACAAATGGCGAAAGAATTCACTGCAAAACCAATAGGGGTTCCTCGGGGCGTGGTTTTTTGGGGACGGGGGGAGGGGGGGATTGGGTCGCGTGCTCCGACCGCGCCGCAACGCGCCGTGGGTCGGTCACCAACCTTTGTCAATATTTTATAAATTTCCACGGAATTTCAACAATGTTTTACATAAGTCCGTCAAATCGGGCAGAAATATCCCGTACAATGTCGCTGCAATTCTGTGGAAATTTATCAGATATTGACAAAATTCGGTGACGGGCGGAAGGGCGATTCCCGGGCGGAAGAGAGAGAGAGAGAGAGAAAGGGGGGACGGCCGGCGCCTACGCCGACGGGGCGCGGAGGGCGAGTGCACTGTTCACGCATGTGGGCGCGTGTGGACGCTCGATTTACTGGCGCGTTGGACAAGTCAAAAAAAATTTCCCAATGTCTGACAAAAATTCCATCGAATCACGGCAATATTTGACAACACTTGCACAGATTTTTAGCAACATTCACCGGCGAGGTCGTTGATGAACTCGCTTTACCCCGATGAATCTCGCGCGACAACAACCCTGCGAAAATACCAAATCTCGTACGAATAATAAACACGGCGCAAACCGCACAAAAATCCACGACATAAAATCGAATGTCGTCTATCGGCACTCTCAGCATTCCCCCGGACATTTTCCGGAAGAGTTTGGTCCGGCCGGAATCCGAGGAATAGTCACTCCCAAAGTGCGGATTTTGCGGGTGCACTCGCTTCCGAAGGATAGGCAAAGCAGGCGTGCGGACGCGACGCCCGGACGCGGCCGGACGGGGACCAGTCGGCGCTTAACCTTGGGGTATGTGTGCGGATTTTGTCGGGGGCGAAAGGGTCCCGCTTTTTAACATTACGGCGGCCTATACGTTGTTTCGTTGATCGCGACTGCGATGCGGAATTTGCGGATGTTGTTTTGGCCGAGTAGTTCGTGCGACCGAGCGCGTTTTGTTCGTTGCTTTTCGGTGTTCGGTGGGTTTTGTGACCGGTCAAGGGTTTCGCTAAAACGTGGTTTTTGAGTACGGGGGGGAGGGGGGGGATCGGGTCGCGTGCTCCGAAAGCGCCGCGACGCGCCGTGACTTGGGCCAAAAACGACCCGGTCGGAAACCGGGTCCCGGGCTTCGTCGAGGCGTGGTCCCGATCGGGACAAACTCTTCCGGAAAATGTCCGGTGGAATGTTGAGAGTGTCGATGGACGACGTTCGAGTTTATATCGTAAGTAAGTAAGTATCTGACAAAACTTGCACAGAATTTTGTCAACATTTGATAAATTTCCACAGAATTTAACGTTGTTTTGCTAAAACCTGCGGAAACGTGTCTAGTCGGGCAGAAACGTCTCGTAAAATGTTGCTGAAATTCCGTGGAAATTTGTCAAAAATTGACAAAAGTTGGTGACCGACCCACATCGCGTTGCGGCGCGGTCGGAGCACGCGACCCGATCCCCCCCCCCCCCCCCTCCCCCCGTCCCCAAAAAACCACGCCTCGAGGAACCCCGAGGTTCGGTTTCCGACCGGGTCGCCTCTTGATCCGACTCGGGGCGCGTCACGGCGCGGTCGGAGGACGGCCCTCGCCCCCAAAAACCACACTCCGGGTCACGTGGTCTCGCACCCGACTCTTTCAGTTTTCCCGTTTTCAGCCCGTTACGGGATCGTGACGGGACTGTCGGCGGCCCGTTAACGGCCCGCACGAGCCGTGACGGGATCGTGACGGGACCGTTGGCGGCCCGTTAACGGCCCGCACGGGCCGTGACGGGATCGTGACGGGACCGTCGGCGGCCCGTTAACGGCCCGTACGACTCCATGCGGGCCGTTGACGGGCCGTTGACGGGCCGTTAACGGGCCGTTAACGGGCCGTTACGGCGTAAATCGAAAAAATCAACAACCGACAACACGTACGTGAAAACGCGTACAACATTCATAGACATTAATCTTGAATCCTGTTTTTGGTTTTACGCCGTTAACGGGCCGTTAACGGCCCGTTAACGGCCCGTTAACGGCCCGCGTGAGGTCGTACGGGCCGTCGGCGAGCCGAAGTCCGGGAACGAAGGCCGTGACGGGATCGTGACGGGACCGTCAGCGGCCCGTTAACGGCCCGTGCGGGCCGTTGCGGGATCGTGACGGGATCGTCGACGGCCCGTTAACGGCCCGTGCGGGCCGTTGCGGGCCGTTGACGGGCCGTTGACGGGCCGTTAACGGGCCGTTAACGGGCCGTTACGGCGTGAATCGAAAAAATCAACAACCGACAACACGTACATGAAAACGCGTACAACATTCATAGACATTAATCTCGAATCCTGTTTTCGGTTTTGCCCCGTTAACGGGCCGTTAACGGGCCGTTAACGGGCCGTTAACGGCCCGTGCGGGCCGTTGCGGGATCGTGACGGGACCGTCGACGGCCCGTTAACGGCCCGTGCGGGCCGTTGCGGGATCGTGACGGGACCGTCAGCGGCCCGTTAACGGCCCGTGCGGGCCGTTGCGGGATCGTGACGGGATCGTCGACGGCCCGTTAACGGCCCGTGCGGGCCGTTGCGGGATCGTGACGGGACCGTCAGCGGCCCGTTAACGGCCCGTGCGGGCCGTTGCGGGATCGTGACGGGATCGTCGACGGCCCGTTAACGGCCCGTGCGGGCCGTTGCGGGCCGTTGACGGGCCGTTGACGGGCCGTTAACGGGCCGTTAACGGGCCGTTACGGCGTGAATCGAAAAAATCAACAACCGACAACACGTACATGAAAACGCGTACAACATTCATAGACATTAATCTCGAATCCTGTTTTTGGTTTTACGCCGTTAACGGGCCGTTAACGGGCCGTTAACGGCCCGTTAACGGCCCGCGTGAGGTCGTACGGGCCGTCGGCGAGCCGAAGTCCGGGAACGAAGGCCGTGACGGGATCGTGACGGGACCGTCAGCGGCCCGTTAACGGCCCGTGCGGGCCGTTGCGGGATCGTGACGGGATCGTCGACGGCCCGTTAACGGCCCGTGCGGGCCGTTGCGGGCCGTTGACGGGCCGTTGACGGGCCGTTAACGGGCCGTTAACGGGCCGTTACGGCGTAAATCGAAAAAATCAACAACCGACAACACGTACGTGAAAACGCGTACAACATTCATAGACATTAATCTCGAATCCTGTTTTTGGTTTTACGCCGTTAACGGGCCGTTAACGGCCCGTTAACGGCCCGTTAACGGCCCGCACAGGCCGTGACGGGATCGTGACGGGACTGTCGGCGGCCCGTTAACGGCCCGCACGAGCCGTGACGGGATCGTGACGGGACCGTCGGCAGCCCGTTAACGGCCCGTACGACTCCATGCGGGCCGTTGACGGGATCGTGACGGGACCGTCGGCAGCCCGTTAACGGCCCGCACGGGCCGTGACGGGATCGTGACGGGACCGTCGGCGGCCCGTTAACGGCCCGCACGAGCCGTGACGGGATCGTGACGGGACCGTCGGCAGCCCGTTAACGGCCCGCACGGGCCGTGACGGGATCGTGACGGGACCGTCGGCGGCCCGTTAACGGCCCGCACGAGCCGTGACGGGATCGTGACGGGACCGTCGGCGGCCCGTTAACGGCTTGTACGGGCCGTTACGGGATCGTGACGGGACCGTCGGCGGCCCGTTAACGGCTCGCACGGGCCGTTAACGGGGTCGTTACGGGACCGTCGGCGGCCCGTGCGGCGGCCTCGCCAACCTCGTGCGGCCCGTTAACGGCCCGTACGGGCCGTTACGGGGCCGTTGCGGGATCGTCGGCGGCCCGTTAACGGCCCGCACGGGACAACGGGCGCCAACGAGCGCCGGTAGTCCCGGTAATTTGTTTCAAAATAAATATTTGTCACCGTCTCCCCTCCCTCCTCCTCCTCCCCCTCCTCTCCCTCTCGAGGCCAGACACGGCCGCTCCAAAATACGAACCACGACGATGCCTCCGTACCGATAGACCGAGTGGGTCGCGCGACAGACAATGCGCGCAAACTACCGTCGGCGCACGGTGTGCACGGCGCAACACCACGGAAGTAACTACCGGTGCGCCCCTCGTGCGTGCGAGGCAACCCCAAGGTTAACCTTGGGGTATGTGTGCGGATTTTGTCGGGGGCGAAAGGGTCCCGCTTTTTAACATTACGGCGGCCTATACGTTGTTTCGTTGATCGCGACTGCGATGCGGAATTTGCGGATGTTGTTTTGGCCGAGTAGTTCGTGCGACCGAGCGCGTTTTGTTCGTTGCTTTTCGGTGTTCGGTGGGTTTTGTGACCGGTCAAGGGTTTCGCTAAAACGTGGTTTTTGAGTACGGGGGGGAGGGGGGGGATCGGGTCGCGTGCTCCGAAAGCGCCGCGACGCGCCGTGACTTGGGCCAAAAACGACCCGGTCGGAAACCGGGTCCCGGGCTTCGTCGAGGCGTGGTCCCGATCGGGACAAACTCTTCCGGAAAATGTCCGGTGGAATGTTGAGAGTGTCGATGGACGACGTTCGAGTTTATATCGTAAGTAAGTAAGTATCTGACAAAACTTGCACAGAATTTTGTCAACATTTGATAAATTTCCACAGAATTTAACGTTGTTTTGCTAAAACCTGCGGAAACGTGTCTAGTCGGGCAGAAACGTCTCGTAAAATGTTGCTGAAATTCCGTCGAAATTTGTCAAAAATTGACAAAAGTTGGTGACCGACCCACATCGCGTTGCGGCGCGGTCGGAGCACGCGACCCGATCCCCCCCCCCCCCCCCTCCCCCCGTCCCCAAAAAACCACGCCTCGAGGAACCCCGAGGTTCGGTTTCCGACCGGGTCGCCTCTTGATCCGACTCGGGGCGCGTCACGGCGCGGTCGGAGGACGGCCCTCGCCCCCAAAAACCACACTCCGGGTCACGTGGTCTCGCACCCGACTCTTTCAGTTTTCCCGTTTTCAGCCCGTTACGGGATCGTGACGGGACTGTCGGCGGCCCGTTAACGGCCCGCACGAGCCGTGACGGGATCGTGACGGGACCGTTGGCGGCCCGTTAACGGCCCGCACGGGCCGTGACGGGATCGTGACGGGACCGTCGGCGGCCCGTTAACGGCCCGTACGACTCCATGCGGGCCGTTGACGGGCCGTTGACGGGCCGTTAACGGGCCGTTAACGGGCCGTTACGGCGTAAATCGAAAAAATCAACAACCGACAACACGTACGTGAAAACGCGTACAACATTCATAGACATTAATCTTGAATCCTGTTTTTGGTTTTACGCCGTTAACGGGCCGTTAACGGCCCGTTAACGGCCCGTTAACGGCCCGCGTGAGGTCGTACGGGCCGTCGGCGAGCCGAAGTCCGGGAACGAAGGCCGTGACGGGATCGTGACGGGACCGTCAGCGGCCCGTTAACGGCCCGTGCGGGCCGTTGCGGGATCGTGACGGGATCGTCGACGGCCCGTTAACGGCCCGTGCGGGCCGTTGCGGGCCGTTGACGGGCCGTTGACGGGCCGTTAACGGGCCGTTAACGGGCCGTTACGGCGTGAATCGAAAAAATCAACAACCGACAACACGTACATGAAAACGCGTACAACATTCATAGACATTAATCTCGAATCCTGTTTTCGGTTTTGCCCCGTTAACGGGCCGTTAACGGGCCGTTAACGGGCCGTTAACGGCCCGTGCGGGCCGTTGCGGGATCGTGACGGGACCGTCGACGGCCCGTTAACGGCCCGTGCGGGCCGTTGCGGGATCGTGACGGGACCGTCAGCGGCCCGTTAACGGCCCGTGCGGGCCGTTGCGGGATCGTGACGGGATCGTCGACGGCCCGTTAACGGCCCGTGCGGGCCGTTGCGGGATCGTGACGGGACCGTCAGCGGCCCGTTAACGGCCCGTGCGGGCCGTTGCGGGATCGTGACGGGATCGTCGACGGCCCGTTAACGGCCCGTGCGGGCCGTTGCGGGCCGTTGACGGGCCGTTGACGGGCCGTTAACGGGCCGTTAACGGGCCGTTACGGCGTGAATCGAAAAAATCAACAACCGACAACACGTACATGAAAACGCGTACAACATTCATAGACATTAATCTCGAATCCTGTTTTTGGTTTTACGCCGTTAACGGGCCGTTAACGGGCCGTTAACGGCCCGTTAACGGCCCGCGTGAGGTCGTACGGGCCGTCGGCGAGCCGAAGTCCGGGAACGAAGGCCGTGACGGGATCGTGACGGGACCGTCAGCGGCCCGTTAACGGCCCGTGCGGGCCGTTGCGGGATCGTGACGGGATCGTCGACGGCCCGTTAACGGCCCGTGCGGGCCGTTGCGGGCCGTTGACGGGCCGTTGACGGGCCGTTAACGGGCCGTTAACGGGCCGTTACGGCGTAAATCGAAAAAATCAACAACCGACAACACGTACGTGAAAACGCGTACAACATTCATAGACATTAATCTCGAATCCTGTTTTTGGTTTTACGCCGTTAACGGGCCGTTAACGGCCCGTTAACGGCCCGTTAACGGCCCGCACAGGCCGTGACGGGATCGTGACGGGACTGTCGGCGGCCCGTTAACGGCCCGCACGAGCCGTGACGGGATCGTGACGGGACCGTCGGCAGCCCGTTAACGGCCCGTACGACTCCATGCGGGCCGTTGACGGGATCGTGACGGGACCGTCGGCAGCCCGTTAACGGCCCGCACGGGCCGTGACGGGATCGTGACGGGACCGTCGGCGGCCCGTTAACGGCCCGCACGAGCCGTGACGGGATCGTGACGGGACCGTCGGCAGCCCGTTAACGGCCCGCACGGGCCGTGACGGGATCGTGACGGGACCGTCGGCGGCCCGTTAACGGCCCGCACGAGCCGTGACGGGATCGTGACGGGACCGTCGGCGGCCCGTTAACGGCTTGTACGGGCCGTTACGGGATCGTGACGGGACCGTCGGCGGCCCGTTAACGGCTCGCACGGGCCGTTAACGGGGTCGTTACGGGACCGTCGGCGGCCCGTGCGGCGGCCTCGCCAACCTCGTGCGGCCCGTTAACGGCCCGTACGGGCCGTTACGGGGCCGTTGCGGGATCGTCGGCGGCCCGTTAACGGCCCGCACGGGACAACGGGCGCCAACGAGCGCCGGTAGTCCCGGTAATTTGTTTCAAAATAAATATTTGTCACCGTCTCCCCTCCCTCCTCCTCCTCCCCCTCCTCTCCCTCTCGAGGCCAGACACGGCCGCTCCAAAATACGAACCACGACGATGCCTCCGTACCGATAGACCGAGTGGGTCGCGCGACAGACAATGCGCGCAAACTACCGTCGGCGCACGGTGTGCACGGCGCAACACCACGGAAGTAACTACCGGTGCGCCCCTCGTGCGTGCGAGGCAACCCCAAGGTTAACCTTGGGGTATGTGTGCGGATTTTGTCGGGGGCGAAAGGGTCCCGCTTTTTAACATTACGGCGGCCTATACGTTGTTTCGTTGATCGCGACTGCGATGCGGAATTTGCGGATGTTGTTTTGGCCGAGTAGTTCGTGCGACCGAGCGCGTTTTGTTCGTTGCTTTTCGGTGTTCGGTGGGTTTTGTGACCGGTCAAGGGTTTCGCTAAAACGTGGTTTTTGAGTACGGGGGGGAGGGGGGGGATCGGGTCGCGTGCTCCGAAAGCGCCGCGACGCGCCGTGACTTGGGCCAAAAACGACCCGGTCGGAAACCGGGTCCCGGGCTTCGTCGAGGCGTGGTCCCGATCGGGACAAACTCTTCCGGAAAATGTCCGGTGGAATGTTGAGAGTGTCGATGGACGACGTTCGAGTTTATATCGTAAGTAAGTAAGTATCTGACAAAACTTGCACAGAATTTTGTCAACATTTGATAAATTTCCACAGAATTTAACGTTGTTTTGCTAAAACCTGCGGAAACGTGTCTAGTCGGGCAGAAACGTCTCGTAAAATGTTGCTGAAATTCCGTGGAAATTTGTCAAAAATTGACAAAAGTTGGTGACCGACCCACATCGCGTTGCGGCGCGGTCGGAGCACGCGACCCGATCCCCCCCCCCCCCTCCCCCCGTCCCCAAAAAACCACGCCTCGAGGAACCCCGAGGTTCGGTTTCCGACCGGGTCGCCTCTTGATCCGACTCGGGGCGCGTCACGGCGCGGTCGGAGGACGGCCCTCGCCCCCAAAAACCACACTCCGGGTCACGTGGTCTCGCACCCGACTCTTTCAGTTTTCCCGTTTTCAGCCCGTTACGGGATCGTGACGGGACTGTCGGCGGCCCGTTAACGGCCCGCACGAGCCGTGACGGGATCGTGACGGGACCGTTGGCGGCCCGTTAACGGCCCGCACGGGCCGTGACGGGATCGTGACGGGACCGTCGGCGGCCCGTTAACGGCCCGTACGACTCCATGCGGGCCGTTGACGGGCCGTTGACGGGCCGTTAACGGGCCGTTAACGGGCCGTTACGGCGTAAATCGAAAAAATCAACAACCGACAACACGTACGTGAAAACGCGTACAACATTCATAGACATTAATCTTGAATCCTGTTTTTGGTTTTACGCCGTTAACGGGCCGTTAACGGCCCGTTAACGGCCCGTTAACGGCCCGCGTGAGGTCGTACGGGCCGTCGGCGAGCCGAAGTCCGGGAACGAAGGCCGTGACGGGATCGTGACGGGACCGTCAGCGGCCCGTTAACGGCCCGTGCGGGCCGTTGCGGGATCGTGACGGGATCGTCGACGGCCCGTTAACGGCCCGTGCGGGCCGTTGCGGGCCGTTGACGGGCCGTTGACGGGCCGTTAACGGGCCGTTAACGGGCCGTTACGGCGTGAATCGAAAAAATCAACAACCGACAACACGTACATGAAAACGCGTACAACATTCATAGACATTAATCTCGAATCCTGTTTTCGGTTTTGCCCCGTTAACGGGCCGTTAACGGGCCGTTAACGGGCCGTTAACGGCCCGTGCGGGCCGTTGCGGGATCGTGACGGGACCGTCGACGGCCCGTTAACGGCCCGTGCGGGCCGTTGCGGGATCGTGACGGGACCGTCAGCGGCCCGTTAACGGCCCGTGCGGGCCGTTGCGGGATCGTGACGGGATCGTCGACGGCCCGTTAACGGCCCGTGCGGGCCGTTGCGGGATCGTGACGGGACCGTCAGCGGCCCGTTAACGGCCCGTGCGGGCCGTTGCGGGATCGTGACGGGATCGTCGACGGCCCGTTAACGGCCCGTGCGGGCCGTTGCGGGCCGTTGACGGGCCGTTGACGGGCCGTTAACGGGCCGTTAACGGGCCGTTACGGCGTGAATCGAAAAAATCAACAACCGACAACACGTACATGAAAACGCGTACAACATTCATAGACATTAATCTCGAATCCTGTTTTTGGTTTTACGCCGTTAACGGGCCGTTAACGGGCCGTTAACGGCCCGTTAACGGCCCGCGTGAGGTCGTACGGGCCGTCGGCGAGCCGAAGTCCGGGAACGAAGGCCGTGACGGGATCGTGACGGGACCGTCAGCGGCCCGTTAACGGCCCGTGCGGGCCGTTGCGGGATCGTGACGGGATCGTCGACGGCCCGTTAACGGCCCGTGCGGGCCGTTGCGGGCCGTTGACGGGCCGTTGACGGGCCGTTAACGGGCCGTTAACGGGCCGTTACGGCGTAAATCGAAAAAATCAACAACCGACAACACGTACGTGAAAACGCGTACAACATTCATAGACATTAATCTCGAATCCTGTTTTTGGTTTTACGCCGTTAACGGGCCGTTAACGGCCCGTTAACGGCCCGTTAACGGCCCGCACAGGCCGTGACGGGATCGTGACGGGACTGTCGGCGGCCCGTTAACGGCCCGCACGAGCCGTGACGGGATCGTGACGGGACCGTCGGCAGCCCGTTAACGGCCCGTACGACTCCATGCGGGCCGTTGACGGGATCGTGACGGGACCGTCGGCAGCCCGTTAACGGCCCGCACGGGCCGTGACGGGATCGTGACGGGACCGTCGGCGGCCCGTTAACGGCCCGCACGAGCCGTGACGGGATCGTGACGGGACCGTCGGCAGCCCGTTAACGGCCCGCACGGGCCGTGACGGGATCGTGACGGGACCGTCGGCGGCCCGTTAACGGCCCGCACGAGCCGTGACGGGATCGTGACGGGACCGTCGGCGGCCCGTTAACGGCTTGTACGGGCCGTTACGGGATCGTGACGGGACCGTCGGCGGCCCGTTAACGGCTCGCACGGGCCGTTAACGGGGTCGTTACGGGACCGTCGGCGGCCCGTGCGGCGGCCTCGCCAACCTCGTGCGGCCCGTTAACGGCCCGTACGGGCCGTTACGGGGCCGTTGCGGGATCGTCGGCGGCCCGTTAACGGCCCGCACGGGACAACGGGCGCCAACGAGCGCCGGTAGTCCCGGTAATTTGTTTCAAAATAAATATTTGTCACCGTCTCCCCTCCCTCCTCCTCCTCCCCCTCCTCTCCCTCTCGAGGCCAGACACGGCCGCTCCAAAATACGAACCACGACGATGCCTCCGTACCGATAGACCGAGTGGGTCGCGCGACAGACAATGCGCGCAAACTACCGTCGGCGCACGGTGTGCACGGCGCAACACCACGGAAGTAACTACCGGTGCGCCCCTCGTGCGTGCGAGGCAACCCCAAGGTTAACCTTGGGGTATGTGTGCGGATTTTGTCGGGGGCGAAAGGGTCCCGCTTTTTAACATTACGGCGGCCTATACGTTGTTTCGTTGATCGCGACTGCGATGCGGAATTTGCGGATGTTGTTTTGGCCGAGTAGTTCGTGCGACCGAGCGCGTTTTGTTCGTTGCTTTTCGGTGTTCGGTGGGTTTTGTGACCGGTCAAGGGTTTCGCTAAAACGTGGTTTTTGAGTACGGGGGGGAGGGGGGGGATCGGGTCGCGTGCTCCGAAAGCGCCGCGACGCGCCGTGACTTGGGCCAAAAACGACCCGGTCGGAAACCGGGTCCCGGGCTTCGTCGAGGCGTGGTCCCGATCGGGACAAACTCTTCCGGAAAATGTCCGGTGGAATGTTGAGAGTGTCGATGGACGACGTTCGAGTTTATATCGTAAGTAAGTAAGTATCTGACAAAACTTGCACAGAATTTTGTCAACATTTGATAAATTTCCACAGAATTTAACGTTGTTTTGCTAAAACCTGCGGAAACGTGTCTAGTCGGGCAGAAACGTCTCGTAAAATGTTGCTGAAATTCCGTGGAAATTTGTCAAAAATTGACAAAAGTTGGTGACCGACCCACATCGCGTTGCGGCGCGGTCGGAGCACGCGACCCGATCCCCCCCCCCCCCCTCCCCCCGTCCCCAAAAAACCACGCCTCGAGGAACCCCGAGGTTCGGTTTCCGACCGGGTCGCCTCTTGATCCGACTCGGGGCGCGTCACGGCGCGGTCGGAGGACGGCCCTCGCCCCCAAAAACCACACTCCGGGTCACGTGGTCTCGCACCCGACTCTTTCAGTTTTCCCGTTTTCAGCCCGTTACGGGATCGTGACGGGACTGTCGGCGGCCCGTTAACGGCCCGCACGAGCCGTGACGGGATCGTGACGGGACCGTTGGCGGCCCGTTAACGGCCCGCACGGGCCGTGACGGGATCGTGACGGGACCGTCGGCGGCCCGTTAACGGCCCGTACGACTCCATGCGGGCCGTTGACGGGCCGTTGACGGGCCGTTAACGGGCCGTTAACGGGCCGTTACGGCGTAAATCGAAAAAATCAACAACCGACAACACGTACGTGAAAACGCGTACAACATTCATAGACATTAATCTTGAATCCTGTTTTTGGTTTTACGCCGTTAACGGGCCGTTAACGGCCCGTTAACGGCCCGTTAACGGCCCGCGTGAGGTCGTACGGGCCGTCGGCGAGCCGAAGTCCGGGAACGAAGGCCGTGACGGGATCGTGACGGGACCGTCAGCGGCCCGTTAACGGCCCGTGCGGGCCGTTGCGGGATCGTGACGGGATCGTCGACGGCCCGTTAACGGCCCGTGCGGGCCGTTGCGGGCCGTTGACGGGCCGTTGACGGGCCGTTAACGGGCCGTTAACGGGCCGTTACGGCGTGAATCGAAAAAATCAACAACCGACAACACGTACATGAAAACGCGTACAACATTCATAGACATTAATCTCGAATCCTTTTGTTATAAAATACATTATAGGGGGAACGATTGTTCAATTTCGGATGTGGGTATAAGTTCTTAACATAAACAAGAGTTACCGCTAACTCTCCCCACAATCTCTTGGGAAGACCCGTTTCGATTAGCATTGCTCTCACCCCCTCTAAGATTAGGCGGTTGGCCCGCTCTGCGACAGAATTCATTTCGGGCGAATAGGCATTCGTCCGCTCGCATTTAATTCCTTCTTGTTGAGCATAATCTTCCCATTCCTTGGATACGAACTCACCCCCTCGGTCAGTTCGTATCGCTTTGACCTTTTTAGACGTTGTGCGTTCAATCTCTCTTTGCCAAATCTTAAAAATCCCTAATACATCACTTTTCTTCTTCATGATGTATATCCACATAAAACGTGAAAAATCGTCCACTATAAGTAGGAAATAACTCCCACCCCCAAGGGTTTTAGTTTGGCTCGCTCCCCAAACGTCCATATGGACAAGGTCTAATATGCCTTTGGTCAAAATCTGTCCTATTGGGGGAAATCCAGCGCGTGTTTTCTTGGCTTTCATGCACGCGTCACACTGGTCCATGTCTCTATTAGACAATTTCACTCCAAAAATATCTGTTGACTTCTCCATGTCAACAATGCCCTTTGTGTGTAAATGTGCCATCCGGCCATGCCAGTAACTAATATCTAAAGCTTTATCCGCTTTCCCATCAGACTTAACCCCGTTAATTCCGCTGGCCGGAAGCGCACTCGCATCAGTTGCGCTAGAAACGATTTTCTCTGGAGTTTTAATGCCCTTCTTGCCTTTTGATGTGTTCAACACTTCACTGTAAGACGGTTTCGTAATTTCGCTCGCCTGCGTTACGCATTCACTCGAGTTAGGGTTAGATACGCTATTCTTAACAACATTAACACTTTCAGTAACATTCAATGTATTAGTAATCGGATTACTTATGCCAGGTGCTTCCGCATGCGTCGGAATTGCACTTGCATTTACAGAAGGAACCGCAATCTGACAAGAACTCTTGTACATTCTGTCCGACTGACGCATGGCTGTCAGTATTGGTTCCGTAATCCGTTGTTTGAAAATGACCATTTTCCCTTCACCAACTCGGGTTATATACCCAGCCTCATCAGTGCGACCGAGGGAAATCAAATTTTTAGTAAAATTTGGTGCGTAAAACACATTCCTTAATATGAATGGGTGCCCTTGAGATTTATCCCGTGATTCTAGTTTAATATCTCCCACCCCGTCAATTTTGGATGAACCCTCACCCAATCGCACTGAATAATTAGAAAGGGGCTTGTAATTCACGAAACCGTGTTTGGTGAAAGTAAAGTGGTCGGTGGCGCCAGTGTCCACATACCAAGCCATGTCTTGCACCCCCGATGATGTAACAAATGAAGACACGGTTGTCGTTGATTGTCCGATGGTCTGTTGAAGTGATGTATAAAATCCTTCAAGTTCCTCCGAAGAGCTGACGTTAGCTTTCTTTCCTCGTGCACGCCCTCGGCCTTTGCCGCGGCCACGAGACTGGGAAACATTCGATGCAGACTTGCTCGGCACAATCACAAAGCCCTGCTTTGAAGAGGGGCAATCGCGTGAAAAGTGTCCTTTTCCGCCGCAGTTGTAACAAACAACTCCTTTTTGTTGCGGCTTTTGCGGATTCGTCGCATAAGCACCAGATGCAGATGCGTCTCCTGGCGCAGTTCCACCATGAGTCCTGTTGTACTCAGCAAGGAGCCTTTCTTTAACTTTGGCCACTGTGAAGTCGGCCTTGTCCCAGTGGTACACAATGGATTTTAATGCCTCGTATTCAGGCCCGAGGAAATCCAAATATTGGAACGCGATTTCCTTTTCCGTTAAAGTAATATCCACGTCCTTTAACTCTATCGCCTTCCTGTCCACCCTAGAAGTGAACACGACCATGTCGTCCCCTGGAAGCATTTGGAGCTGTAAAAACTCCCGGCGTAGCCTGGCTTGTCGCGCCATCGTGGTCGGCTGGTACGCTGTTTTCAGTGCGTCCCACGCTTCTTTTGCCGTTTTATGTGCGACAGCAACACCTTTCTGCGCTTCTGTGCAGCCGAGACAAATGGAGGAACGTGCACGGGATTCACGTGCCTGGAAATCACGCTTTTCCTTCGGGGAGGCCGTTACGGCCAACGCTGGCTCGGTTCCAATTACGTGAGCCCAAACTCCTTGGTGCTCTAAGTAAAGCTGCATGTCGACGGCCCAAGACTCATAATTTGCGCCGTCTAATTTGCGAATGTTTGCATTAAATGGCTTGGAAAAATCTTCCATCACTTCACTGGCCATTATGCGATGCGTAGCACAATACACAAAATCACTTAGAATCACAACACTTGCAAAATATAACACTTAACCCACCAAAAATTAGGCGAAAAATAATACAATTCCACCCGGGGTACAGCTCAATAAGTGAGCACAACTTCTCCGACTAGTCGCTACAAGGACCTCCGACCGACACACCTGGGGTCGCGGGAAAATCCCCTTGCTTCGAGCAAGCCTAGCCGAAAATAAGACGACACTAGGCGAATGCCTAAAGGGTGCCGAATATATTAAAGGGCCCAAACAAAACCTTAATAATATTCACAAATAATTTCGAACCCAAATATATACACTTTTAAGATGTTAAGATGGCAAGTTGATGTGTGAATTGCGGGAGGAATCGTCGCAAGTCCAACGCTGGCTGCTTGGAGCTCCCTCGGAGCACAGGCGCACACCGGGGTGCTAACCTGTGTGTGTGCGGCAATAATAACCTCGCACACTTCGCGCACGTCCGCGCCTTCGCAATTGCCGTATTGCAAAATTGCGGTTCTTCAATGTCGAATGCACGTGCGTATTCCGTACGCACGGGTTCTCCAACGTCGGTACGTCGTTCGAGACGTACGTGGTGAACGTTGATCGTTCGTGATGCGAAATATTCGCGATGATCGCCGCCGCACTCGTATCTGGCGAAAAATGCACAAAATCGACGAACTCCGCCGATAAATTAGTGCTAATGCACGCAAAACACCTCACACTGGTGTAAATAACAAATACAGTTACTTGAAAACGCTCGTAGAATCCAAAAACCGCTGCAAAACGATGCTGGAAACAGCCAAAACACTTAACACCTGGTCGGCGCCATCTTGGATTTCCGAAAATGTGATCCAGGTTGGGAAATACAATTTCGCGTGGTTTTAGCAGTTTCCTTCTGCTAAATGCCGGATATTTTAACGAAAATATCTTGTCCTCACCGCTAGTGATGAAAACGCTGGCCGCTCCACGCTGAAAACCGCTCAAAATCGTCGAAAAACGAATAATTTCGACTCCGCCGACCCCCGATGTTGGCTGCGCTACTCGGCGACGTGCGGGAAACGTTCCGTGTCGCCCCGCCTCCGTTTTCCGTGCGTCGTGGCCGTCCGCGACGTGGAAAATCGCCGAAAAATTGCTTTATACAATAGCAACTCACCAGAAACGTAATCCTCTGCTACCACTGTTGGCCTTTAATCTTAAATAAGGTGAGTTGAAGCAACTTTCAAGGTTTTGCATTACTAGCACAAATTGTGCCGCCATCTTTAATGCAGTGGAAAAACATAAGCAATACAGTATACACGGTTTGAGGTTATTTGACCTCACAAACTATAAGAAGGACAAATCACTATTGTATTCAATTCGATTTGTCCTGTACAATGTTTAAACATAAACAACTTAAAACAGAACAAGTTCTTAATGCAAAATGCTCATAAGAGCAGACGACAATTAGACAAATCATTATATAAAGGTAAATCAGTTGTGGTAACGAAACACGCATTAGATAAAAAGCAATAACAACTGATCTGCAATTCCGGGACATAATACAATGATAAACTAATCGCGGGACAATCGTGCTAATCCGGAAACGCACGAAGTAATCTCTCCATCGTAAATCGGAACTGACTGTGACAACACTTGTCCCTAAACTTTACATATCAATAGTTCGGGCTGTCGGTTGTAACCGGTGAGCACGAGAATGCCCAGGTACGCGTACAGCTCGTCCAGCGCCAGGGGTCGAACCGGCCCACGTGCCCTCTGCCGAGGAAGAGGAGGAGGAGGAGGAGGAGGAGGAGGAGGAGGAAGGGGAGGAAGGGCTAATTGTCGTCGAGCGGCCGCGTCGGCCGCCCCCCGGTCGCCCGCGGTGAGGCGCACCCTCAGGTCCGCGCACCGCGCCCCGGGTCGGGTGCCGCTGCCACCGGCAACGGCCACGACGCTCCCACCGGCAGCAGTCGTCGTCGTCGTCGCCGCCGTCGTTCGTCTGGACTTTGGACCTCGTGGCCGTGGCCGCGACGCGGCGAGCACCTAGAACGAAAACGAAAACGAAAACGAGCGTGAGAGTGAGTGTCGCGGATCGTCACCGTTGTTTTTTTCTCGGCACCTGCGCTCGCGCCATTTCCTCCTCTCTCGCCTCTCTCCGGATGGCTCGATTCGTCGCGGTCACGATGAAACGGGCCGCCTCGCCGAACAGCTCCTCGAAGTAATCGAACTCCGAGCTGCTCGGCACGCAGCGACCGCAGTAGCCGGGCGTCCCGCCGGCGAAACCGACGTCCTGCCGGTACGACGTCGTCGCGGCGACCCACACGCGCGCGCCCGCGTCCGTTTTGGGGAAACCGTCCGTCATGGCTTAAACGAACGAACGAACGAACGGACGAAACGGTCGTTTAGCCAACCAATCAATTAATCAATTAATTGATTAATAAATTAATAAACACGAACCGGGAAAGTTGGTCGGTCGGCTGGCTCGTCTTTCTTTATTGGTTTATTTCTCGTTTCTCGTTTCTTTTTCTTTCTTTTTCGACGATGGTGCGTGCGGATTGAATGACGCCGTCGAGCGGGGTCAAAGGTAGGAATGGGTGTTGTTTTGCTGCGGCGCAAACTCTGTAGAGCGGCACCTGACGACGCGGACTGTATTTATAAAAACAAAACGAACCAAATAAATGAATGAATGAATGAATGAATGAATGAATGAATGAATAAAAATGAAACAAAATAAAATGAAACGAATAAACGATCGGCGTTTTGAATCGTGCCGCGTCATGTTGCCCGGTTGCGCCACCGGGTGCCCGCGCAGCGCTCGGCGCTCGGTGTTCGGTGTTCGGCCCGTCCCGTGAACGGGGAGGAGAAGAACGAAGCGGGGACTACGGGTTCGGGTTAGGCGCCGACGGCGTGGTTGATCGATTATATTTTCTCGCTTTCTATTTATCTTCTCGTAAGAGTTGTAAAGGCGTATAAAGAATAAACAATTGGAGCGAAAAGTAAACGGTCTTTTTATTTGTGTACATTTGTAAAATTTGAAAATTTTTCTTAAAACTAAGCGTGAATAAACGAGCGAAAAAAATGAGGCGGGCTCGCGCGACGGGCGACGGGTCTAGTTGTCGCATTAGTCGGTCCTGGTCGAGGAGCAGTCTGTCTGTCCTTAACGGTCAAAATGAGAATGGCACCGAAGAGACTCCGTACATTATTCGATGTGAAATCTGAAATCTGAAATCTGAAATCTGAAATCTGAAAAATCTGAAAAACCTGAAAAACCTGGGACCCGTGAAAACCCGAAATCTGAAAACCGATTGATTGGTCGGTCGATCAATCAATCGATCGATCGATCGGTGGACGGTTGGCTGCCTGCCCCACCCACCCGCGACGATTGGCCCCACCGGCCGGCGGTGGCCCATTCTCGACTTATTTATTTATTATTTTGACCGGCCCGAAGGCCAGTCTGAGACCGAAAAAGCACGGCTGCTTTTACAGAGACGGGTATCAAATACCGCGCCGCTCGGCGGGTACTGTGCGCCGCTCGACCGAGCGGCGGGCCCGAGTCCCGAGTTCGATCTGAAAGTGTTGGCAAAACCCATCGAACGTGTTCGGGAAGACTCCCGTCCACAACGACGGCGCGAGACCCCCGGAAGATGAAAATAAAATACGAAACGGCTCATTTTCTATAAAATTTTTATTCCAACGAATTACGACGAAGATAACCTAATTAACGGTTAAAGCACGGACCGCAAAGTCGGTCCCACGACCGAAGAATTAAAATTTTAATCGTCTTTCTTTTTTCGTGTGATATTTTTTTTACCTCGTACCGATCGCCACATCGGACACGAGTAGAATGCACGCGACCGCACGCATGCTGCGAGGTTTAGACGGTCGAAGGAATGCCGGTAAGGGAGCTTATTTTCGGGGCGAGTCGTCGGGGCTGCCGCTGCCGCCGCTGTCGCTCAACGACCCCAACCGCATCTATTCGTCGGGACGGATACGTTCCATTTTCGGACTTATTTATTTATTTATTTATTTATTATTTTGACCGGCCCGAAGGCCAGTCTGAGACCGTGGCGAAGCAAGGGTCCTTTTATATCGGATACCGCGCCGCTCGGCGGGTACTGTGCGCCGCTCGACCGAGCGGCGGGCCCGAGTCCCGAGTTCGATCTGAAAGTGTTGGCAAAACCCATCGAACGTGTTCGGGAAGACTCCCGTCCACAACGACGGCGCGAGACCCCCGGAAGATGAAAATAAAATACGAAACGGCTCATTTTCTATAAAATTTTTATTCCAACGAATTACGACGAAGATAACCTAATTAACGGTTAAAGTACGAACCGCAAAGTCGGTGCCACGACCGGAGAATTAAAATTTTAATCGTCTTCCTTTCTCTGATGATCTTTTTTTTTTTTACTCCGTACCGATCGCCACGTCGGACACGAGTAGAATGCACGCGACCGCACGAGCGCTGCGAGGTTTGAACGAACAAACGGATGCCAGCGCAGGACCTTATTTTCGGGGCGATTCGTCCGGGCTGTCGCTGCCGCTGACGCCGCTCAACGACACCACCTGCCCCTATTCTGGCCGGGACGGGGACGTTCTATTTCCGATTTATTCATTTATTTGTTATTTTGACCGGCCCGAAGGCCAGTCTGAGACCGAGACCCACCGACCGACCATTGGATGGTAGGCGACTCGACCAACAGAAAATGGCGACGAACATTTTAGGAGACGGAACCACACCAACGACCGACCGGCCATTTGGTACTCAACAGGTACTCCAGTCTCGATCTGAAAAACGTCCGCAATGTCTATCGGATGCGATGACCGGGACTCGCATCGACTGCGACGGTACACGGTCCCTGGGAAATGATTTAAAAATGTAAAACGACGATTATTTTGTAAAACTTTTATTCGAATCTGCCACAACGAAGATAACCTAATTAACGGTTAAAGCACGAACCGCAAAGTCGGTGCCACGACTGGAGAATTAAAATTTTAATCGTCTTCCTTTCTCTGATGATCTTTTTTTTTTTTACTCCGTACCGATCGCCACGTCGGACACGAGTAGAATGCACGCGACCGCACGAGCGCTGCGAGGTTTGAACGAACGAACGGATGCCGGCGCAGGACCTTATTTTCGGGGCGAGTTAGTCGTCGGGGCTGTCGCTGCCGCTGACGTCGCTGCCGCTGACGTCGCTCAACGACGCCACCCACCCTTATTCTCGCCGGGACGGGTGCGACCTATTTCCGATCCATTTATTTATTTATTTATTTATTTATTATTTTGACCGGCCCGAAGGCCAGTCTGAGACCGAGACCGCTCTCGGAGACCCGTCGACAAAATCACTGGCTGGAGCGTGCATCGGACCGACGACCGATAAACGGATGGGTGAAAAAATGCCAGTGGTCCGCACCGATCGTCGGGGCGTGAATGTCGACCTCTCACATCGGTCTCGATCCGAAAGCACTCACGGGGTCAATTGAACGCACCGAAGGCGACTGCCATCGAATACGACGGCGCAAGACCCCCGGGAGGTGAAAATAAAATGCGGAGCGGCGGGTTTCCTATAAAATTTTTATTGCGATAAAGTGCGACGAAGATAACCTAATTAACGGTTAAAACGCAAACCACAAAGTCGGTTCCACGACCGGAGAATTAAAATTTTAATCGTCTTTCCTTTTGCGTGTAATATTTTTTTTTTTACCCCGTACCGATCGCCACACCGGACACGAGTAGAATGCACGCGACCGCACGCGCGCTGCGAGGTTTAGACGGACGAAGAAATGCCGGTGCGGGAGCTTATTTTCGGGGCGAGTCGTCGGGGCTACCGCCGCCGCTGCCGCCGCTCAACGAGCCCAACTGTCACTATTCGTCGGGATGGATGCGTTTTGTTCCCGACTTATTTATCTATTTATTAATTTTTTTCTTTTTTTTTGACCGGCCCGAAGGCCAGTCTGAGACCGAGAGGCGGGAGACGCGTATCGCCGTTGGAACCAACAGCATCATAGAATGCAAGAACCCGGCTACCGCGACTCGTACAGATTGAGTGCAAAGAGTTAACTACTGACCTCGAAAGGAAGACTAGCAAACAAGCTGTACGATCGATTGGTCTAAAAATGCTCACAAAACCCATCGAGTGCAGTGATATAAACTCGCGTCGACTACGTTGGTGCAGCGTGTATTGCGAGATGAAATTTAAATCGTAAACCAATTGAGACGTTCACGATCTTGTTTCACGCAACATCTACCACGAAAATCTAATTAATGACTGGATCACATGACACAAAATTAATTCTACGACCGGGAAATCGATTTCTATTTTTTAAAGACTTTTATTTAACTCGGCGCGAGATTCTACCTACAAACGATAAACGCATCCTTTTTATTTTCTTGTTGTCGTCTCGAGAGTCTGTGGATCTACAACCTGGCCTAATCTGACCTAATTCAAATCTAAATTTGAATCTGAATTTTGCGTTTTCTTTATTGTTTCAACATTATAGGAGTTTCTTTTTGTTAAACAGTTATATTTTTAATTCTTGTTGGTTGTTAATTGCGTCCTGGTGCGTTGCCATAAACACCAAACACTTCGCGGACATTCATCCACGTTGACGGACATCATTACCGACGCCCGCGCCAAAAGCCCGTGTCGCGCTCACCCCCATCGCATCACGTGCATTATCGCGCGTCGTAACGCGCTCAAACGCGTAGATCGCGAGCAAAGACACACTCATGTCCATATGTTGCTGAGGACTTTGCTCACGGTCGCGCGTCGACGTCGAAACGTGTCGAAACAAGCCGAAAAATGCAGGCAACCACGCGCGCGTCATGGGGTTTAAATAAGCGAACGGATGTCGGTGCGGAAACTTATTTTCGGGACGAGTCGTTAGGGCTGCTGTCGTCGCCGCTCAACGGCCCCAACTGCTCCCATTCGCCGGTAGACCGAGCGAGAACGGGTGCGTTCTATTTCCGATTCATTTATTTATTATTTTGACCGACCCGAAGGCCAGTCTGAGACCGAGAGAGGTGTTTGTTTAGAAAGGACCCCCTATCGCCATACGCGAGAACCCGGCTACCACGCCGCTCGGCGGGTACTGCGCCGCTCGACCAAGCGGCGGGCCCGAGTTCCGCATTCGATCTGAAAGCGTTCGTGAAGCCCGTTGAACGTGTTCGGAGAGACTTCCGTCGACTATGACGGCGCCAGACCACCGTGAGATGAAAATAAAATACGAAACGGCTGATTTTCTGTGAAATTTTTATTACGACGAGTTGCGACGAAGATAACCTAATTAACGGTTAAAGCACGAACCGCAAAGTCGGTTCCACGACCGGAGAACTAAAATTTTAATCGTCTTTCCTTTTGCGTGTAATATTTTTTTTTTACCCCGTACCGATCGCCACACCGGACACGAGTAGAATGCACGCGACCGCACGCGCGCTGCGAGGTTTAGACGGACGAAGAAATGCCGGTGCGGGAGCCTTTTTTCGGGGCGAGTCGTCGGGGCTACCGCCGCCGCTGCCGCCGCTCAACGACGCCACCCGCCCCTAGTCTCGCCGGGACGGGAGCGTTCTATTTCCGATTTATTCATTTATTTGTTATTTTGACCGGCCCGAAGGCCAGTCTGAGCCCGAGACCGATTGGGGACCTGTCGACCACCCATTTGGTGCACAAGCATAAATACCGCACCACCGACCGATCCTCGGGTGGGAGAGGCGAATGCCATCTTGTCATCCAACGGGGATCGAGCGGCGCACGAGACGGGGGCGACGGCCCTCTCACTTTGGTCTCGATCTGAGGATCCCCTCAAAATCCGTAGAACGCGATGATTGAAACTAACGCCTACTACGACGGCACGAGACCCCCGGAAGATGAAAATAAAATGCATAACGGCTGATTTTCTATAAAAATTTTATTCCAACGAATTACGACGAAGATAACCTAATTAACGGTTAAAGCACGAGCCGCAAAGTCGGTGCCACGACCGGAGAATTAAAATTTTAATCGTCTTTCCTTTTTCGGGTGATCTATGCCGATCGCCACATCGGACACGAGTAGAATGCACGCGACCGCACGCGCACTGCGAGGTTTAGACGAGCAAACGGATGCCGGCGCGGGAGCTTATCTTTTGCGACGAGTCGTCGGGGTTGCCGCTGCCACCACCACCGCCACCGTCCAGCGACCCCAACCGCCTTTATTCGCCGACTCGTTTATTTATTTATTTATTTATTTATTTATTTGTTTATTTTTTTTGACCGGCCCGAAGGCCGGTCTGAGACCGAGAGGTGCTCTCGACAAAGATGTGTCCACCGTTGGATGCAAGAACTCGGGTACCGCGCCACTCGACGGGTACTGCGCCGCTCGGACGAGCCACGGCCCCTCGTTCCGCTGGCGATCTGGAAACTCCCACAAAGTCCGTCGAACGCATCGAGCGAGACTCGCTCCGATTATGACGGCGCAAGACCCCCGAAAGATGAAAATGAAATACGGAAATGTCAATTTTCCGTAAAAATTTTATTCCGATAAATTGCGACGACGATAATCTAATTAACGATTAAAGCACGAACCGCGAAGTCGGTTCCACAACCGGAGAATTAAAATTTTAATCGTCTTTCTTTTTCGTGTGATATTTTTTTTACCTCGTACCGGTCGCTACATCGGACACGAGTAGAATGCACGCGACCGCACGCGCTGCGAGGATTAGACGGACGAAGGACGCACGAAGGGATGCCGACGCGGGACTTTATTTTCGGGGCGAGTCATCGAGGTTGCCGCTGCCGCCGCCACTCACTCGACGACCCCAGCTGCCACTATTCGCCGGGACGAACGCGTTCTATTTCCCGACCTACTTATTTATTTATTTATTTATTTATTTATTTATTTATTTATTTATTTATTTATTCATTTATTTATTTATTTATTTATTTTGACCGACCCGAAGGCCAGTCTGAGACCGACGAAGCAAGGGAGGTTTAAAAAAGACGGGTATCGGATACCGTGCCGCTCGGCGGGTACTGGCGCCGCTCGACCGAGCGACGGGCCCGAGTTCCGCATTCGATCTGAAAGTGTCGGCAAAACCCATCGAACGTGTTCGGGAAGACTCCCGTCCACAACGACGGCGCGAGACCCCCGGAAGATGAAAATAAAATACGAAACGGCTGATTTTCTGTGAAATTTTTATTACGACGAGTTGCGACGAAGATAACCTAATTAACGGTTAAAGCACGAACCGCAAAGTCGGTTCCACGACCGGAGAATTAAAACTTTAATCGTCTTTCTTTTTCGGGTGATCTTTTTTTTACTCTGTACCGATCGCCACACCGGACACGAGTAGAATGCACGCGACCGCACGCGCTGCGAGGTTTAGACGGACGAAGGAATGCTGGTGCGGGAGCTTATTTTCGGGGCGAGTCGTCGGGGCTACCGCCGCCGCTGCCGCCGCTCAACGACGCCACCCGCCCCTAGTCTCGCCGGGACGGGGGCGTTCTATTTTCGATTTATTCATTTATTTGTTATTTTGACCGGCCCGAAGGCCAGTCCGAGACCGTGACGAAGCAAGGGAGTTATTTGATCGGATACCGCGCCGCTCGGCGGGTACTGGCGCCGCTCGACCGAGCGGCGGGCCCGAGTTCCGCGTCCGATCTGAAAGCATTCGCGAAGCCCGTCGAACGTGTTCGGGAAGACTCCCGTCCACAACGACGACGCGAGACCCTCGGAAGATGAAAATAAAATACGATACGGCCGATTTTCTATAAAATTTTTATCCCGATAAGTCACGACGAAGATAATCCAATTAACCGTTAAAGCACGGGTCGCGGAGTCGATTCCACGACCGGGGAATCAAATTTCGACTGTCTGTCTTCCCCCGTTACCCGTTTTTTAATTCCGAGCGATGTCCGGCGCGCGCCCGTTCGCTCCCTCCCTCTACCCGGAATAGACAGACGTGAGAACGGAGCAAAATCTCTGACCTCGGCCCGTCCCGCCGCTAGTTTATTTATTTTCGACTTATTTATTTATTTATTTATTTATTTATCTATTTATTATTTTGTTTGTTTATTTAATTATTCTATTTCATTTTATTTTTTTAATGAATTATTATTATTATTGTTGTTTAGCTAGAAGTATGCTACGTCGCGTGTCATTATCGCCATTGTTATCACCGGGCGTCGCGTCGGTTCATTCGCCAAAATCAGACAGACAGACACAATGGACGCGACACGCGCTTCGCACACGGAGGTAAATTATTAAACCATTACTTGTAAAATGTTATTTTGTCAATTGGCCGCGTTCGCGTTTTGCGTGCGCAGAATGCACGAACTCACCGAGTTACTCGCGTAAACGTTAGCGTCGCCGTTGTTCTCGTCGCTAGACGAAACGACCAATTTGACGAATGGACGAACGAGTTTAACGAATTTGATAAAACTTAACGAGTGGACGAGATTAACGAATGAATGAATAAATAAAAAAAAATAAAGAAATAAATAGGCGTTTGTTTCGGGGCAATTCGTATAGTGCAACGAGTCGTGCGGTGAAACTATAGCGCCCCCCTCTCGCTCGTCCTTCGGTCTCTTTTCCTCACCTCCACCCCTTCTTCTTTCGGTTTTACCGCGCTCGCGCTTCGATTTAATTCAATTTAATTTAATTTATTCCTTCTCTACAGATGCCGATCGAAAACGAGAGCGAGAGTGGGAGCGAGAACGAGGCGCTGACGCAGCTGCAGCCGCCGCAGTCGCAGCTACCGTCGCAACCACCGTCACCGGGGACGTCGGAGACGCCGACGCAGCCACAGTCGCCGGAGACGCAGCGAACGGTAAAGCGTCCCGGGGAAGCGGGCGATCCGGCGCCAACCAAAAAGGTATCCCGTCAAGATTGTCGTCGTTCATTCGTCTATTCATTCGCCTATTCCCCCTCCATTTTCCAGCCGCGTCAAGACGGAGAATCGTCGCCAGCGCGCGTCGTCGCCTCGTCGTCGAGCGACGCCGTCCCATCTACGTCGTCCGCCGCTCCCTTGTCGGGCGGGCTGGAGGCTCCGGCAAAGACAGTGGCGGAGGAGGGAGAGGGCGAAGAAGGAGGAGAGGGAGGAGAAGGAGAAGAAGAGGAAGAAGAAGAAGATGAAGAGGAAGAGGAGGAAGAGAGCGACGACCGAGACGTCGCCGATGGAGTCGAGTTGCTCCCGGCTGGAGGCCCCGTGTTCTCGCGTTTGGCGTTGGACGCGCACCGCGCTATAGTTAGAATGCTGATGCGCATGGTGAGTGAGTCAGTCGGTGGAAAACGTTCACCGTGCATGTACGCACCTTTTTTTCCCCGTATTTCGACAAACATTCGTTTTTTTTTTTTTTTTTTTTTTTTTAGCCGCCACCCAACACTGGTGGCTCCTCCGACGCACCGGCGGTTACCCGCGAGTCGAAGAAACGGGACAGTGAGCGAATTCTCCACTAAGCGCCTCTTCGAATACTCATCTTTTCTTCTCTCATTTCAGAATAGATGGATAGGCAGATAAAGGCGACATCGAGGATCGAAACGGCCAATATTTCATTTTATTTCATTTCATTTCATCTTTATTTTATTTTATTTTATTTTATTTTATTTTATTTTTTTATGTATTCGATTTGTTTATTAATTTGTTTGTTTGTTTTCATTTGTTTTCATCGATTCGTTTAAAATGCTAGACGAATAAAAAATAAATAAATAGATAAACGAACTCGGTTGTTGTTGCGTGGCTTCTTTAAGCGAGCTCGGGGTTGCCTCGCACGCACGAGGGGCGCACCGGTAGTTACTTCCGTGGTGTTGCGCCGTGCACACCGTGCGCCGACGGTAGTTTGCGCGCATTGTCTGTCGCGCGACCCACTCGGTCTATCGGTACGGAGGCATCGTCGTGGTTCGTATTTTGGAGCGGCCGTGTCTGGCCTCGAGAGGGAGAGGAGGGGGAGGAGGAGGAGGGAGGGGAGACGGTGACAAATATTTATTTTGAAACAAATTACCGGGACTACCGGCGCTCGTTGGCGCCCGTTGTCCCGTGCGGGCCGTTAACGGGCCGCCGACGATCCCGCAACGGCCCCGTAACGGCCCGTACGGGCCGTTAACGGGCCGCACGAGGTTGGCGAGGCCGCCGCACGGGCCGCCGACGGTCCCGTAACGACCCCGTTAACGGCCCGTGCGGGCCGTTAACGGGCCGCCGACGGTCCCGTCACGATCCCGTAACGGCCCGTACAAGCCGTTAACGGGCCGCCGACGGTCCCGTCACGATCCCGTCACGGCCCGTGCGGGCCGTTAACGGGCCGCCAACGGTCCCGTCACGATCCCGTCACGGCTCGTGCGGGCCGTTAACGGGCCGCCGACGGTCCCGTCACGATCCCGTCACGGCCCGTGCGGGCCGTTAACGGGCTGCCGACGGTCCCGTCACGATCCCGTCAACGGCCCGCATGGAATCGTACGGGCCGTTAACGGGCCGCCGACGGTCCCGTCACGGTCCCGTCACGATCCCGTAACGGCCCGTACAAGCCGTTAACGGGCCGCCGACGGTCCCGTCACGATCCCGTCACGGCCCGTGCGGGCCGTTAACGGGCCGCCGACGGTCCCGTCACGATCCCGTCACGGCCCGTGCGGGCCGTTAACGGGCCGCCGACGGTCCCGTCACGATCCCGTCACGGCCCGTGCGGGCCGTTAACGGGCCGCCAACGGTCCCGTCACGATCCCGTCACGGCCCGTGCGGGCCGTTAACGGGCCGCCGACGGTCCCGTCACGATCCCGTCACGGCCTGTGCGGGCCGTTAACGGGCCGTTAACGGGCCGTTAACGGGCCGTTAACGGCCCGTTAACGGCGTAAAACCAAAAACAGGATTCGAGATTAATGTCTATGAATGTTGTACGCGTTTTCACGTACGTGTTGTCGGTTGTTGATTTTTTCGATTTACGCCGTAACGGCCCGTTAACGGCCCGTTAACGGCCCGTCAACGGCCCGTCAACGGCCCGCATGGAGTCGTACGGGCCGTTAACGGGATCGTGACGGTCCCGTCACGATCCCGTCACGGCCCGTGCGGGCCGTTAACGGGCCGCCGACAGTCCCGTCACGATCCCGTCACGGCCTTCGTTCCCGGACTTCGGCTCGCCGACGGCCCGTACGACCTCACGCGGGCCGTTAACGGGCCGTTAACGGGCCGTTAACGGCCCGTTAACGGCCCGTTAACGGCGTAAAACCAAAAACAGGATTCGAGATTAATGTCTATGAATGTTGTACGCGTTTTCACGTACGTGTTGTCGGTTGTTGATTTTTTCGATTTACGCCGTTAACGGCCCGTTAACGGCCCGTTAACGGCCCGTCAACGGCCCGCATGGAGTCGTACGGGCCGTTAACGGGCCGCCGACGGTCCCGTCACGGTCCCGTCACGGCGCGTGCGGGCCGTTAACGGGCCGCCAACGGTCCCGTCACGATCCCGTCACGGCCCGTGCGGGCCGTTAACGGGCCGCCGACGGTCCCGTCACGATCCCGTCACGGCCTGTGCGGGCCGTTAACGGCCCGTTAACGGCGTAAAACCAAAAACAGGATTCGAGATTAATGTCTATGAATGTTGTACGCGTTTTCACGTACGTGTTGTCGGTTGTTGATTTTTTCGATTTACGCCGTAACGGCCCGTTAACGGCCCGTCAACGGCCCGCATGGAGTCGTTCGGGCCGTTAACGGGCCGCCGACGGTCCCGTCACGATCCCGTAACGGCCCGTTACGGCCAAGGGCCGTAACGGGATAACTGAGAGAGTCGGGTGCGAGACCACGTGACCCGGAGTGTGGTTTTTGGGGGCGAGGGCCGTCCTCCGACCGCGCCGTGACGCGCCCCGGGTCGGATCAAGAGGCGACCCGGTCGGAAACCGAACCTCGGGGTTCCTCGGGGCGTGGTTTTTTGGGGACGGGGGGAGGGGGGGATTGGGTCGCGTGCTCCGACCGCGCCGCAACGCGCCGTGGGTCGGTCACCAACCTTTGTCAATATTTTATAAATTTCCACGGAATTTCAACAATGTTTTACATAAGTCCGTCAAATCGGGCAGAAATATCCCGTACAATGTCGCTGCAATTCTGTGGAAATTTATCAGATATTGACAAAATTCGGTGACGGGCGGAAGGGCGATTCCCGGGCGGAAGAGAGAGAGAGAGAGAGAAAGGGGGGACGGCCGGCGCCTACGCCGACGGGGCGCGGAGGGCGAGTGCACTGTTCACGCATGTGGGCGCGTGTGGACGCTCGATTTACTGGCGCGTTGGACAAGTCAAAAAAAATTTCCCAATGTCTGACAAAAATTCCATCGAATCACGGCAATATTTGACAACACTTGCACAGATTTTTAGCAACATTCACCGGCGAGGTCGTTGATGAACTCGCTTTACCCCGATGAATCTCGCGCGACAACAACCCTGCGAAAATACCAAATCTCGTACGAATAATAAACACGGCGCAAACCGCACAAAAATCCACGACATAAAATCGAATGTCGTCTATCGGCACTCTCAGCATTCCCCCGGACATTTTCCGGAAGAGTTTGGTCCGGCCGGAATCCGAGGAATAGTCACTCCCAAAGTGCGGATTTTGCGGGTGCACTCGCTTCCGAAGGATAGGCAAAGCAGGCGTGCGGACGCGACGCCCGGACGCGGCCGGACGGGGACCAGTCGGCGCTTAACCTTGGGGTATGTGTGCGGATTTTGTCGGGGGCGAAAGGGTCCCGCTTTTTAACATTACGGCGGCCTATACGTTGTTTCGTTGATCGCGACTGCGATGCGGAATTTGCGGATGTTGTTTTGGCCGAGTAGTTCGTGCGACCGAGCGCGTTTTGTTCGTTGCTTTTCGGTGTTCGGTGGGTTTTGTGACCGGTCAAGGGTTTCGCTAAAACGTGGTTTTTGAGTACGGGGGGGAGGGGGGGGATCGGGTCGCGTGCTCCGAAAGCGCCGCGACGCGCCGTGACTTGGGCCAAAAACGACCCGGTCGGAAACCGGGTCCCGGGCTTCGTCGAGGCGTGGTCCCGATCGGGACAAACTCTTCCGGAAAATGTCCGGTGGAATGTTGAGAGTGTCGATGGACGACGTTCGAGTTTATATCGTAAGTAAGTAAGTATCTGACAAAACTTGCACAGAATTTTGTCAACATTTGATAAATTTCCACAGAATTTAACGTTGTTTTGCTAAAACCTGCGGAAACGTGTCTAGTCGGGCAGAAACGTCTCGTAAAATGTTGCTGAAATTCCGTGGAAATTTGTCAAAAATTGACAAAAGTTGGTGACCGACCCACATCGCGTTGCGGCGCGGTCGGAGCACGCGACCCGATCCCCCCCCCCCCCCCCTCCCCCCGTCCCCAAAAAACCACGCCTCGAGGAACCCCGAGGTTCGGTTTCCGACCGGGTCGCCTCTTGATCCGACTCGGGGCGCGTCACGGCGCGGTCGGAGGACGGCCCTCGCCCCCAAAAACCACACTCCGGGTCACGTGGTCTCGCACCCGACTCTTTCAGTTTTCCCGTTTTCAGCCCGTTACGGGATCGTGACGGGACTGTCGGCGGCCCGTTAACGGCCCGCACGAGCCGTGACGGGATCGTGACGGGACCGTTGGCGGCCCGTTAACGGCCCGCACGGGCCGTGACGGGATCGTGACGGGACCGTCGGCGGCCCGTTAACGGCCCGTACGACTCCATGCGGGCCGTTGACGGGCCGTTGACGGGCCGTTAACGGGCCGTTAACGGGCCGTTACGGCGTAAATCGAAAAAATCAACAACCGACAACACGTACGTGAAAACGCGTACAACATTCATAGACATTAATCTTGAATCCTGTTTTTGGTTTTACGCCGTTAACGGGCCGTTAACGGCCCGTTAACGGCCCGTTAACGGCCCGCGTGAGGTCGTACGGGCCGTCGGCGAGCCGAAGTCCGGGAACGAAGGCCGTGACGGGATCGTGACGGGACCGTCAGCGGCCCGTTAACGGCCCGTGCGGGCCGTTGCGGGATCGTGACGGGATCGTCGACGGCCCGTTAACGGCCCGTGCGGGCCGTTGCGGGCCGTTGACGGGCCGTTGACGGGCCGTTAACGGGCCGTTAACGGGCCGTTACGGCGTGAATCGAAAAAATCAACAACCGACAACACGTACATGAAAACGCGTACAACATTCATAGACATTAATCTCGAATCCTGTTTTCGGTTTTGCCCCGTTAACGGGCCGTTAACGGGCCGTTAACGGGCCGTTAACGGCCCGTGCGGGCCGTTGCGGGATCGTGACGGGACCGTCGACGGCCCGTTAACGGCCCGTGCGGGCCGTTGCGGGATCGTGACGGGACCGTCAGCGGCCCGTTAACGGCCCGTGCGGGCCGTTGCGGGATCGTGACGGGATCGTCGACGGCCCGTTAACGGCCCGTGCGGGCCGTTGCGGGATCGTGACGGGACCGTCAGCGGCCCGTTAACGGCCCGTGCGGGCCGTTGCGGGATCGTGACGGGATCGTCGACGGCCCGTTAACGGCCCGTGCGGGCCGTTGCGGGCCGTTGACGGGCCGTTGACGGGCCGTTAACGGGCCGTTAACGGGCCGTTACGGCGTGAATCGAAAAAATCAACAACCGACAACACGTACATGAAAACGCGTACAACATTCATAGACATTAATCTCGAATCCTGTTTTTGGTTTTACGCCGTTAACGGGCCGTTAACGGGCCGTTAACGGCCCGTTAACGGCCCGCGTGAGGTCGTACGGGCCGTCGGCGAGCCGAAGTCCGGGAACGAAGGCCGTGACGGGATCGTGACGGGACCGTCAGCGGCCCGTTAACGGCCCGTGCGGGCCGTTGCGGGATCGTGACGGGATCGTCGACGGCCCGTTAACGGCCCGTGCGGGCCGTTGCGGGCCGTTGACGGGCCGTTGACGGGCCGTTAACGGGCCGTTAACGGGCCGTTACGGCGTAAATCGAAAAAATCAACAACCGACAACACGTACGTGAAAACGCGTACAACATTCATAGACATTAATCTCGAATCCTGTTTTTGGTTTTACGCCGTTAACGGGCCGTTAACGGCCCGTTAACGGCCCGTTAACGGCCCGCACAGGCCGTGACGGGATCGTGACGGGACTGTCGGCGGCCCGTTAACGGCCCGCACGAGCCGTGACGGGATCGTGACGGGACCGTCGGCAGCCCGTTAACGGCCCGTACGACTCCATGCGGGCCGTTGACGGGATCGTGACGGGACCGTCGGCAGCCCGTTAACGGCCCGCACGGGCCGTGACGGGATCGTGACGGGACCGTCGGCGGCCCGTTAACGGCCCGCACGAGCCGTGACGGGATCGTGACGGGACCGTCGGCAGCCCGTTAACGGCCCGCACGGGCCGTGACGGGATCGTGACGGGACCGTCGGCGGCCCGTTAACGGCCCGCACGAGCCGTGACGGGATCGTGACGGGACCGTCGGCGGCCCGTTAACGGCTTGTACGGGCCGTTACGGGATCGTGACGGGACCGTCGGCGGCCCGTTAACGGCTCGCACGGGCCGTTAACGGGGTCGTTACGGGACCGTCGGCGGCCCGTGCGGCGGCCTCGCCAACCTCGTGCGGCCCGTTAACGGCCCGTACGGGCCGTTACGGGGCCGTTGCGGGATCGTCGGCGGCCCGTTAACGGCCCGCACGGGACAACGGGCGCCAACGAGCGCCGGTAGTCCCGGTAATTTGTTTCAAAATAAATATTTGTCACCGTCTCCCCTCCCTCCTCCTCCTCCCCCTCCTCTCCCTCTCGAGGCCAGACACGGCCGCTCCAAAATACGAACCACGACGATGCCTCCGTACCGATAGACCGAGTGGGTCGCGCGACAGACAATGCGCGCAAACTACCGTCGGCGCACGGTGTGCACGGCGCAACACCACGGAAGTAACTACCGGTGCGCCCCTCGTGCGTGCGAGGCAACCCCAAGGTTAACCTTGGGGTATGTGTGCGGATTTTGTCGGGGGCGAAAGGGTCCCGCTTTTTAACATTACGGCGGCCTATACGTTGTTTCGTTGATCGCGACTGCGATGCGGAATTTGCGGATGTTGTTTTGGCCGAGTAGTTCGTGCGACCGAGCGCGTTTTGTTCGTTGCTTTTCGGTGTTCGGTGGGTTTTGTGACCGGTCAAGGGTTTCGCTAAAACGTGGTTTTTGAGTACGGGGGGGAGGGGGGGGATCGGGTCGCGTGCTCCGAAAGCGCCGCGACGCGCCGTGACTTGGGCCAAAAACGACCCGGTCGGAAACCGGGTCCCGGGCTTCGTCGAGGCGTGGTCCCGATCGGGACAAACTCTTCCGGAAAATGTCCGGTGGAATGTTGAGAGTGTCGATGGACGACGTTCGAGTTTATATCGTAAGTAAGTAAGTATCTGACAAAACTTGCACAGAATTTTGTCAACATTTGATAAATTTCCACAGAATTTAACGTTGTTTTGCTAAAACCTGCGGAAACGTGTCTAGTCGGGCAGAAACGTCTCGTAAAATGTTGCTGAAATTCCGTGGAAATTTGTCAAAAATTGACAAAAGTTGGTGACCGACCCACATCGCGTTGCGGCGCGGTCGGAGCACGCGACCCGATCCCCCCCCCCCCCCCCTCCCCCCGTCCCCAAAAAACCACGCCTCGAGGAACCCCGAGGTTCGGTTTCCGACCGGGTCGCCTCTTGATCCGACTCGGGGCGCGTCACGGCGCGGTCGGAGGACGGCCCTCGCCCCCAAAAACCACACTCCGGGTCACGTGGTCTCGCACCCGACTCTTTCAGTTTTCCCGTTTTCAGCCCGTTACGGGATCGTGACGGGACTGTCGGCGGCCCGTTAACGGCCCGCACGAGCCGTGACGGGATCGTGACGGGACCGTTGGCGGCCCGTTAACGGCCCGCACGGGCCGTGACGGGATCGTGACGGGACCGTCGGCGGCCCGTTAACGGCCCGTACGACTCCATGCGGGCCGTTGACGGGCCGTTGACGGGCCGTTAACGGGCCGTTAACGGGCCGTTACGGCGTAAATCGAAAAAATCAACAACCGACAACACGTACGTGAAAACGCGTACAACATTCATAGACATTAATCTTGAATCCTGTTTTTGGTTTTACGCCGTTAACGGGCCGTTAACGGCCCGTTAACGGCCCGTTAACGGCCCGCGTGAGGTCGTACGGGCCGTCGGCGAGCCGAAGTCCGGGAACGAAGGCCGTGACGGGATCGTGACGGGACCGTCAGCGGCCCGTTAACGGCCCGTGCGGGCCGTTGCGGGATCGTGACGGGATCGTCGACGGCCCGTTAACGGCCCGTGCGGGCCGTTGCGGGCCGTTGACGGGCCGTTGACGGGCCGTTAACGGGCCGTTAACGGGCCGTTACGGCGTGAATCGAAAAAATCAACAACCGACAACACGTACATGAAAACGCGTACAACATTCATAGACATTAATCTCGAATCCTGTTTTCGGTTTTGCCCCGTTAACGGGCCGTTAACGGGCCGTTAACGGGCCGTTAACGGCCCGTGCGGGCCGTTGCGGGATCGTGACGGGACCGTCGACAGCCCGTTAACGGCCCGTGCGGGCCGTTGCGGGATCGTGACGGGACCGTCAGCGGCCCGTTAACGGCCCGTGCGGGCCGTTGCGGGATCGTGACGGGATCGTCGACGGCCCGTTAACGGCCCGTGCGGGCCGTTGCGGGATCGTGACGGGACCGTCAGCGGCCCGTTAACGGCCCGTGCGGGCCGTTGCGGGATCGTGACGGGATCGTCGACGGCCCGTTAACGGCCCGTGCGGGCCGTTGCGGGCCGTTGACGGGCCGTTGACGGGCCGTTAACGGGCCGTTAACGGGCCGTTACGGCGTGAATCGAAAAAATCAACAACCGACAACACGTACATGAAAACGCGTACAACATTCATAGACATTAATCTCGAATCCTGTTTTTGGTTTTACGCCGTTAACGGGCCGTTAACGGGCCGTTAACGGCCCGTTAACGGCCCGCGTGAGGTCGTACGGGCCGTCGGCGAGCCGAAGTCCGGGAACGAAGGCCGTGACGGGATCGTGACGGGACCGTCAGCGGCCCGTTAACGGCCCGTGCGGGCCGTTGCGGGATCGTGACGGGATCGTCGACGGCCCGTTAACGGCCCGTGCGGGCCGTTGCGGGCCGTTGACGGGCCGTTGACGGGCCGTTAACGGGCCGTTAACGGGCCGTTACGGCGTAAATCGAAAAAATCAACAACCGACAACACGTACGTGAAAACGCGTACAACATTCATAGACATTAATCTCGAATCCTGTTTTTGGTTTTACGCCGTTAACGGGCCGTTAACGGCCCGTTAACGGCCCGTTAACGGCCCGCACAGGCCGTGACGGGATCGTGACGGGACTGTCGGCGGCCCGTTAACGGCCCGCACGAGCCGTGACGGGATCGTGACGGGACCGTCGGCAGCCCGTTAACGGCCCGTACGACTCCATGCGGGCCGTTGACGGGATCGTGACGGGACCGTCGGCAGCCCGTTAACGGCCCGCACGGGCCGTGACGGGATCGTGACGGGACCGTCGGCGGCCCGTTAACGGCCCGCACGAGCCGTGACGGGATCGTGACGGGACCGTCGGCAGCCCGTTAACGGCCCGCACGGGCCGTGACGGGATCGTGACGGGACCGTCGGCGGCCCGTTAACGGCCCGCACGAGCCGTGACGGGATCGTGACGGGACCGTCGGCGGCCCGTTAACGGCTTGTACGGGCCGTTACGGGATCGTGACGGGACCGTCGGCGGCCCGTTAACGGCTCGCACGGGCCGTTAACGGGGTCGTTACGGGACCGTCGGCGGCCCGTGCGGCGGCCTCGCCAACCTCGTGCGGCCCGTTAACGGCCCGTACGGGCCGTTACGGGGCCGTTGCGGGATCGTCGGCGGCCCGTTAACGGCCCGCACGGGACAACGGGCGCCAACGAGCGCCGGTAGTCCCGGTAATTTGTTTCAAAATAAATATTTGTCACCGTCTCCCCTCCCTCCTCCTCCTCCCCCTCCTCTCCCTCTCGAGGCCAGACACGGCCGCTCCAAAATACGAACCACGACGATGCCTCCGTACCGATAGACCGAGTGGGTCGCGCGACAGACAATGCGCGCAAACTACCGTCGGCGCACGGTGTGCACGGCGCAACACCACGGAAGTAACTACCGGTGCGCCCCTCGTGCGTGCGAGGCAACCCCAAGGTTAACCTTGGGGTATGTGTGCGGATTTTGTCGGGGGCGAAAGGGTCCCGCTTTTTAACATTACGGCGGCCTATACGTTGTTTCGTTGATCGCGACTGCGATGCGGAATTTGCGGATGTTGTTTTGGCCGAGTAGTTCGTGCGACCGAGCGCGTTTTGTTCGTTGCTTTTCGGTGTTCGGTGGGTTTTGTGACCGGTCAAGGGTTTCGCTAAAACGTGGTTTTTGAGTACGGGGGGGAGGGGGGGGATCGGGTCGCGTGCTCCGAAAGCGCCGCGACGCGCCGTGACTTGGGCCAAAAACGACCCGGTCGGAAACCGGGTCCCGGGCTTCGTCGAGGCGTGGTCCCGATCGGGACAAACTCTTCCGGAAAATGTCCGGTGGAATGTTGAGAGTGTCGATGGACGACGTTCGAGTTTATATCGTAAGTAAGTAAGTATCTGACAAAACTTGCACAGAATTTTGTCAACATTTGATAAATTTCCACAGAATTTAACGTTGTTTTGCTAAAACCTGCGGAAACGTGTCTAGTCGGGCAGAAACGTCTCGTAAAATGTTGCTGAAATTCCGTGGAAATTTGTCAAAAATTGACAAAAGTTGGTGACCGACCCACATCGCGTTGCGGCGCGGTCGGAGCACGCGACCCGATCCCCCCCCCCCCCTCCCCCCGTCCCCAAAAAACCACGCCTCGAGGAACCCCGAGGTTCGGTTTCCGACCGGGTCGCCTCTTGATCCGACTCGGGGCGCGTCACGGCGCGGTCGGAGGACGGCCCTCGCCCCCAAAAACCACACTCCGGGTCACGTGGTCTCGCACCCGACTCTTTCAGTTTTCCCGTTTTCAGCCCGTTACGGGATCGTGACGGGACTGTCGGCGGCCCGTTAACGGCCCGCACGAGCCGTGACGGGATCGTGACGGGACCGTTGGCGGCCCGTTAACGGCCCGCACGGGCCGTGACGGGATCGTGACGGGACCGTCGGCGGCCCGTTAACGGCCCGTACGACTCCATGCGGGCCGTTGACGGGCCGTTGACGGGCCGTTAACGGGCCGTTAACGGGCCGTTACGGCGTAAATCGAAAAAATCAACAACCGACAACACGTACGTGAAAACGCGTACAACATTCATAGACATTAATCTTGAATCCTGTTTTTGGTTTTACGCCGTTAACGGGCCGTTAACGGCCCGTTAACGGCCCGTTAACGGCCCGCGTGAGGTCGTACGGGCCGTCGGCGAGCCGAAGTCCGGGAACGAAGGCCGTGACGGGATCGTGACGGGACCGTCAGCGGCCCGTTAACGGCCCGTGCGGGCCGTTGCGGGATCGTGACGGGATCGTCGACGGCCCGTTAACGGCCCGTGCGGGCCGTTGCGGGCCGTTGACGGGCCGTTGACGGGCCGTTAACGGGCCGTTAACGGGCCGTTACGGCGTGAATCGAAAAAATCAACAACCGACAACACGTACATGAAAACGCGTACAACATTCATAGACATTAATCTCGAATCCTGTTTTCGGTTTTGCCCCGTTAACGGGCCGTTAACGGGCCGTTAACGGGCCGTTAACGGCCCGTGCGGGCCGTTGCGGGATCGTGACGGGACCGTCGACGGCCCGTTAACGGCCCGTGCGGGCCGTTGCGGGATCGTGACGGGACCGTCAGCGGCCCGTTAACGGCCCGTGCGGGCCGTTGCGGGATCGTGACGGGATCGTCGACGGCCCGTTAACGGCCCGTGCGGGCCGTTGCGGGATCGTGACGGGACCGTCAGCGGCCCGTTAACGGCCCGTGCGGGCCGTTGCGGGATCGTGACGGGATCGTCGACGGCCCGTTAACGGCCCGTGCGGGCCGTTGCGGGCCGTTGACGGGCCGTTGACGGGCCGTTAACGGGCCGTTAACGGGCCGTTACGGCGTGAATCGAAAAAATCAACAACCGACAACACGTACATGAAAACGCGTACAACATTCATAGACATTAATCTCGAATCCTGTTTTTGGTTTTACGCCGTTAACGGGCCGTTAACGGGCCGTTAACGGCCCGTTAACGGCCCGCGTGAGGTCGTACGGGCCGTCGGCGAGCCGAAGTCCGGGAACGAAGGCCGTGACGGGATCGTGACGGGACCGTCAGCGGCCCGTTAACGGCCCGTGCGGGCCGTTGCGGGATCGTGACGGGATCGTCGACGGCCCGTTAACGGCCCGTGCGGGCCGTTGCGGGCCGTTGACGGGCCGTTGACGGGCCGTTAACGGGCCGTTAACGGGCCGTTACGGCGTAAATCGAAAAAATCAACAACCGACAACACGTACGTGAAAACGCGTACAACATTCATAGACATTAATCTCGAATCCTGTTTTTGGTTTTACGCCGTTAACGGGCCGTTAACGGCCCGTTAACGGCCCGTTAACGGCCCGCACAGGCCGTGACGGGATCGTGACGGGACTGTCGGCGGCCCGTTAACGGCCCGCACGAGCCGTGACGGGATCGTGACGGGACCGTCGGCAGCCCGTTAACGGCCCGTACGACTCCATGCGGGCCGTTGACGGGATCGTGACGGGACCGTCGGCAGCCCGTTAACGGCCCGCACGGGCCGTGACGGGATCGTGACGGGACCGTCGGCGGCCCGTTAACGGCCCGCACGAGCCGTGACGGGATCGTGACGGGACCGTCGGCAGCCCGTTAACGGCCCGCACGGGCCGTGACGGGATCGTGACGGGACCGTCGGCGGCCCGTTAACGGCCCGCACGAGCCGTGACGGGATCGTGACGGGACCGTCGGCGGCCCGTTAACGGCTTGTACGGGCCGTTACGGGATCGTGACGGGACCGTCGGCGGCCCGTTAACGGCTCGCACGGGCCGTTAACGGGGTCGTTACGGGACCGTCGGCGGCCCGTGCGGCGGCCTCGCCAACCTCGTGCGGCCCGTTAACGGCCCGTACGGGCCGTTACGGGGCCGTTGCGGGATCGTCGGCGGCCCGTTAACGGCCCGCACGGGACAACGGGCGCCAACGAGCGCCGGTAGTCCCGGTAATTTGTTTCAAAATAAATATTTGTCACCGTCTCCCCTCCCTCCTCCTCCTCCCCCTCCTCTCCCTCTCGAGGCCAGACACGGCCGCTCCAAAATACGAACCACGACGATGCCTCCGTACCGATAGACCGAGTGGGTCGCGCGACAGACAATGCGCGCAAACTACCGTCGGCGCACGGTGTGCACGGCGCAACACCACGGAAGTAACTACCGGTGCGCCCCTCGTGCGTGCGAGGCAACCCCAAGGTTAACCTTGGGGTATGTGTGCGGATTTTGTCGGGGGCGAAAGGGTCCCGCTTTTTAACATTACGGCGGCCTATACGTTGTTTCGTTGATCGCGACTGCGATGCGGAATTTGCGGATGTTGTTTTGGCCGAGTAGTTCGTGCGACCGAGCGCGTTTTGTTCGTTGCTTTTCGGTGTTCGGTGGGTTTTGTGACCGGTCAAGGGTTTCGCTAAAACGTGGTTTTTGAGTACGGGGGGGAGGGGGGGGATCGGGTCGCGTGCTCCGAAAGCGCCGCGACGCGCCGTGACTTGGGCCAAAAACGACCCGGTCGGAAACCGGGTCCCGGGCTTCGTCGAGGCGTGGTCCCGATCGGGACAAACTCTTCCGGAAAATGTCCGGTGGAATGTTGAGAGTGTCGATGGACGACGTTCGAGTTTATATCGTAAGTAAGTAAGTATCTGACAAAACTTGCACAGAATTTTGTCAACATTTGATAAATTTCCACAGAATTTAACGTTGTTTTGCTAAAACCTGCGGAAACGTGTCTAGTCGGGCAGAAACGTCTCGTAAAATGTTGCTGAAATTCCGTGGAAATTTGTCAAAAATTGACAAAAGTTGGTGACCGACCCACATCGCGTTGCGGCGCGGTCGGAGCACGCGACCCGATCTCCCCCCCCCCCCCTCCCCCCGTCCCCAAAAAACCACGCCTCGAGGAACCCCGAGGTTCGGTTTCCGACCGGGTCGCCTCTTGATCCGACTCGGGGCGCGTCACGGCGCGGTCGGAGGACGGCCCTCGCCCCCAAAAACCACACTCCGGGTCACGTGGTCTCGCACCCGACTCTTTCAGTTTTCCCGTTTTCAGCCCGTTACGGGATCGTGACGGGACTGTCGGCGGCCCGTTAACGGCCCGCACGAGCCGTGACGGGATCGTGACGGGACCGTTGGCGGCCCGTTAACGGCCCGCACGGGCCGTGACGGGATCGTGACGGGACCGTCGGCGGCCCGTTAACGGCCCGTACGACTCCATGCGGGCCGTTGACGGGCCGTTGACGGGCCGTTAACGGGCCGTTAACGGGCCGTTACGGCGTAAATCGAAAAAATCAACAACCGACAACACGTACGTGAAAACGCGTACAACATTCATAGACATTAATCTTGAATCCTGTTTTTGGTTTTACGCCGTTAACGGGCCGTTAACGGCCCGTTAACGGCCCGTTAACGGCCCGCGTGAGGTCGTACGGGCCGTCGGCGAGCCGAAGTCCGGGAACGAAGGCCGTGACGGGATCGTGACGGGACCGTCAGCGGCCCGTTAACGGCCCGTGCGGGCCGTTGCGGGATCGTGACGGGATCGTCGACGGCCCGTTAACGGCCCGTGCGGGCCGTTGCGGGCCGTTGACGGGCCGTTGACGGGCCGTTAACGGGCCGTTAACGGGCCGTTACGGCGTGAATCGAAAAAATCAACAACCGACAACACGTACATGAAAACGCGTACAACATTCATAGACATTAATCTCGAATCCTGTTTTCGGTTTTGCCCCGTTAACGGGCCGTTAACGGGCCGTTAACGGGCCGTTAACGGCCCGTGCGGGCCGTTGCGGGATCGTGACGGGACCGTCGACGGCCCGTTAACGGCCCGTGCGGGCCGTTGCGGGATCGTGACGGGACCGTCAGCGGCCCGTTAACGGCCCGTGCGGGCCGTTGCGGGATCGTGACGGGATCGTCGACGGCCCGTTAACGGCCCGTGCGGGCCGTTGCGGGATCGTGACGGGACCGTCAGCGGCCCGTTAACGGCCCGTGCGGGCCGTTGCGGGATCGTGACGGGATCGTCGACGGCCCGTTAACGGCCCGTGCGGGCCGTTGCGGGCCGTTGACGGGCCGTTGACGGGCCGTTAACGGGCCGTTAACGGGCCGTTACGGCGTGAATCGAAAAAATCAACAACCGACAACACGTACATGAAAACGCGTACAACATTCATAGACATTAATCTCGAATCCTGTTTTTGGTTTTACGCCGTTAACGGGCCGTTAACGGGCCGTTAACGGCCCGTTAACGGCCCGCGTGAGGTCGTACGGGCCGTCGGCGAGCCGAAGTCCGGGAACGAAGGCCGTGACGGGATCGTGACGGGACCGTCAGCGGCCCGTTAACGGCCCGTGCGGGCCGTTGCGGGATCGTGACGGGATCGTCGACGGCCCGTTAACGGCCCGTGCGGGCCGTTGCGGGCCGTTGACGGGCCGTTGACGGGCCGTTAACGGGCCGTTAACGGGCCGTTACGGCGTAAATCGAAAAAATCAACAACCGACAACACGTACGTGAAAACGCGTACAACATTCATAGACATTAATCTCGAATCCTGTTTTTGGTTTTACGCCGTTAACGGGCCGTTAACGGCCCGTTAACGGCCCGTTAACGGCCCGCACAGGCCGTGACGGGATCGTGACGGGACTGTCGGCGGCCCGTTAACGGCCCGCACGAGCCGTGACGGGATCGTGACGGGACCGTCGGCAGCCCGTTAACGGCCCGTACGACTCCATGCGGGCCGTTGACGGGATCGTGACGGGACCGTCGGCGGCCCGTTAACGGCCCGCACGGGCCGTGACGGGATCGTGACGGGACCGTCGGCGGCCCGTTAACGGCCCGCACGAGCCGTGACGGGATCGTGACGGGACCGTCGGCAGCCCGTTAACGGCCCGCACGGGCCGTGACGGGATCGTGACGGGACCGTCGGCGGCCCGTTAACGGCCCGCACGAGCCGTGACGGGATCGTGACGGGACCGTCGGCGGCCCGTTAACGGCTTGTACGGGCCGTTACGGGATCGTGACGGGACCGTCGGCGGCCCGTTAACGGCTCGCACGGGCCGTTAACGGGGTCGTTACGGGACCGTCGGCGGCCCGTGCGGCGGCCTCGCCAACCTCGTGCGGCCCGTTAACGGCCCGTACGGGCCGTTACGGGGCCGTTGCGGGATCGTCGGCGGCCCGTTAACGGCCCGCACGGGACAACGGGCGCCAACGAGCGCCGGTAGTCCCGGTAATTTGTTTCAAAATAAATATTTGTCACCGTCTCCCCTCCCTCCTCCTCCTCCCCCTCCTCTCCCTCTCGAGGCCAGACACGGCCGCTCCAAAATACGAACCACGACGATGCCTCCGTACCGATAGACCGAGTGGGTCGCGCGACAGACAATGCGCGCAAACTACCGTCGGCGCACGGTGTGCACGGCGCAACACCACGGAAGTAACTACCGGTGCGCCCCTCGTGCGTGCGAGGCAACCCCGAGCTCGCTTAACCTTGGGGTATGTGTGCGGATTTTGTCGGGGGCGAAAGGGTCCCGCTTTTTAACATTACGGCGGCCTATACGTTGTTTCGTTGATCGCGACTGCGATGCGGAATTTGCGGATGTTGTTTTGGCCGAGTAGTTCGTGCGACCGAGCGCGTTTTGTTCGTTGCTTTTCGGTGTTCGGTGGGTTTTGTGACCGGTCAAGGGTTTCGCTAAAACGTGGTTTTTGAGTACGGGGGGGAGGGGGGGGATCGGGTCGCGTGCTCCGAAAGCGCCGCGACGCGCCGTGACTTGGGCCAAAAACGACCCGGTCGGAAACCGGGTCCCGGGCTTCGTCGAGGCGTGGTCCCGATCGGGACAAACTCTTCCGGAAAATGTCCGGTGGAATGTTGAGAGTGTCGATGGACGACGTTCGAGTTTATATCGTAAGTAAGTAAGTATCTGACAAAACTTGCACAGAATTTTGTCAACATTTGATAAATTTCCACAGAATTTAACGTTGTTTTGCTAAAACCTGCGGAAACGTGTCTAGTCGGGCAGAAACGTCTCGTAAAATGTTGCTGAAATTCCGTGGAAATTTGTCAAAAATTGACAAAAGTTGGTGACCGACCCACATCGCGTTGCGGCGCGGTCGGAGCACGCGACCCGATCCCCCCCCCCCCCCCTCCCCCCGTCCCCAAAAAACCACGCCTCGAGGAACCCCGAGGTTCGGTTTCCGACCGGGTCGCCTCTTGATCCGACTCGGGGCGCGTCACGGCGCGGTCGGAGGACGGCCCTCGCCCCCAAAAACCACACTCCGGGTCACGTGGTCTCGCACTCGACTTTTTCAGTTTTCCCGTTTTCGGCCCGTTACGGCCAAGGACCGTAACGGGTCGAAAACGGGCCGCAACGGGTCGAAAACGGCCGCAACGGGTCGAAAACGGCCCGCACGGGCCGTTAACGGGCCGCCGACGGTCCCGTCACAATCCCGTAACGGCTCGCACGGGCCGTTAACGGGCCGCCGACGGTCCCGTCACGATCCCGTAACGGCTCGCACGGGCCGTTAACGGGCCGCCGACGGTTCCGTAACTATCCCGTAACGGCCCGCACGGGCCGTTAACGGGCCGCCGACGATCCCGTCACGACCCCGTAACGGCCCGTACGACCTCATGCGGGCCGTTAACGGGCCGTTAACGGGCCGTTAACGGCCCGTTAACGGCGTAAAACCAAAAACAGGATTCGAGATTAATGTCTATGAATGTTGTACGCGTTTTCATGTACGTGTTGTCGGTTGTTGATTTTTTCGATTTACACCGTCACGGCCCGTTAACGGCCCGTTACGATCCCGTAACGGCCCGCACGGGCCGTTAACGGGCCGCCGACGGTCCCGTCACGATCCCGTAACGGCCCGCACGGGCCGTTAACGGGCCGCCGACGGTCCCGTCACGGTCCCGTAACGGCTCGCACGGGCCGTTAACGGGCCGCCGACGGTCCCGTCACGGTCCCGTAACGGCCTTCGTTCCCGGACTTCGGCTCGCCGACGGCCCGTGCGACCTCATGCGGGCCGCTAACGGGCCGTCAACGGGCCGTTAACGGCCCGTTTTCGACCCGCTACGGCCCGTCACGGCCTGTTGGCCGTGCGACCCGTGACTCGGAGTGTGGTTTTTGGGGACGAGGGCCGTCCTCCGGCCGCGCCGCGACGCGCCGCGGGTCGGACAAGAAACGACCCGGTCGGAAACCGAACCTCAGTGTCCAATCGGGCAGAAATTGTGCGAAAGTTTAACCAAAAATGGCCAAAAGTCGGTGCAAGTTTTGCACGCAACAAACGTCCGATGTGACAGTGCCCATGCGGGTTGGACGTGCATGTGGGCGCGTGTGGGCGCTCGATTTACCGGCCCGTTGGACGAGTTAAACCAAAATTTCCCAATATCTTGCATAAATTTAAAGAAGATTTGACAGATTTCCAGATTTTAAGCGATGTTTTACATAAGTCCGTCCCATTGCTGAAATTCCGTGAAAATTTGTCAAAAATTGACAAAAGTCTGTGCAAATTTAGTCAGAAATAGGAAACAAAAAATTTAAAATTCGTCCAACGCGCCAGTAAATCGAGCGCGCCCATGGACAGTGCGCCGGCGGGAGCCCCGGCCGTCCTCTCTCTCTCTCTCTCTCGGCCGCCAAGGCTCGCCCCTCCGCCCGTCGGCGGGAGCCCCGACCGTCCCCCCTCTCTCTTTCGGCCGCCAAAGGATCGCCCCTCCGCTCGTCACAGATTTTTGTCAATATTTGATGAATTTCAACAGATTTTCAGCAATATTTTACAGGACATTTCTGCTCTTTTGGATACATTTTCAAAGGTTTTATTGCTAAAATTCTGGGGAAATTTATCAAATATTGACAAAAAATCGATGCAAGTTTTGTCAGAAATTGATAAAATCTTCTTAAACTCGTCCAACGCGCCGGCGAGTGCACATGCGGGGACAGTGGGCACGTCCAGCCCGCGTGCACACTGTCAGATCGGGCGGTTTCGGGCACAGTTTGATCCGGGCAAATATCTAGCAAAACTTGCACCGATTTTTTGTCAATTTTAGACAAATTTCAGCGATATTTTACGTGACATTTCTGCTCGATTGGACACATTTCCAGGGGTTTTTTGTAAAACATTGATAAAATTCCGTGGAAATTTATCAAATATTGGCAAAATTCGGTGCTAATTTTGTCAAAAATTAGGAAAAAAAAAATTTTCAAAACTTGTCCAACGTGCCGGTAAATCGAGCGCCCACATGCCTAGATAGTGCACGCCCAACCCGCCAAGGCTCGCCCCTCCGCCCGTCGGCGGGAGCCCCGGCCGTCCCCTCTCTCTCTCTTTCTCTCTCTCTCTCGGGCGCCCGGAGCTCGCCCCTCCGCCCGTCACCGACTTTTGACACAATTTTTGATGAAATTCAACGGAATTTTAGCAACGTTTTACAAAAAACCTGTGGAAATGTGTCCAACCGGGCAGAAATGTGTCGTAAAATGTTGCCGAAATTCTGTGAAAATTTGTCACAAATTGCCAAAAGTCGGTGCAAGTATTGCTAGATTTGGGCGCATCAAACTGTGCCGAGATCTGACAGTGTCCACGCGGTTTTGAAGCGCCCACTGTCGACGCACGTGGGCGCTCAATTTACCGGCGCGTTGGACGAGTTTTGAAAAAAGTTTTTTCCTAATTTCTGACAAAACTTGCACCGAATTTTGTCAATATGTGATAAATTTCCATGGATTTTAAGCAATGTTTTACAGAAGTCCGTCCCATCGGGCAGAAATGTCTCGTAAAATGTCGCTGAAATTCTGTGGAAATTTGTTAAAAAATTCCCACAAGTCGGTGCAACTTTTGCACGCATCAAACTGTGCCCCGAGAGTCCACGCGTGTGCCCGATCTGACAGTGTCCACGCGGGTTGGACGTGCGCATGTGGGCGCGCGATTTACTGGCCTCCAACTCATCAATTAAAGCTCTCATGCAGCGCAACGAATCATCTGAAGAGCGCTAGTGAATTCAAAAAATGGCGACAGAAAAATTAAAAACACGTCTAATTTATTCGACTCAAGAACACGAACTAAATTGTCCAGATACTAGTCTACAATAGAAAATGCGGGAGTGCAACAATTGAAATTGCACGCGCTCAAAACAATTAGCAAAATAAAATCATATAAAACATCGAGACTGACGTAACTAGAATCACACGATCGTCGACGAGAGTCCACGCATGTGCGTGCGCGATGTACTCGTGTGGCCACGTGTTAAACGTGGGCACGACGCGCAAGAACCGTACACACCGAGTCAAGGAACCACTAAAAAGACAAAACGAATTAAACACATGTCTAATGCAAAAACAATTAACAATAAAACTGTGCCCGAAACCGCCCGATCTGACAATGTCCACGCGGGTTGGACGTGTAAAACATCGCTTAAAATCTGTGGAAATCAGTCAAATGTTCTTAAAAATCGGTGCAAGTTATGCAAAATATTGGGAAAATTTTGTTTAACTCGTCCAACGCGCCGGTAAATCGAGCGCCCACACGTGCCCACATGCGTGAACAGTGCACTCGCCCTCTCGCCCCGTCGGCGTAGGCGCCGGCCGTCCGCCCTCTCTCTCTCTCTCTCTCTTCCGCTCGGGAATCGCCCTTCCGCCCGTCACCGAATTTTGTCAATATCTGATAAATTTCTACAGAATTGCAGCAACATTATACGGGATATTTCTGCCCTTTTGGATGGGGCTTCTGTAAAACATTGCTTAAAATCTGTGTAAATTTATTAAATGTCGTTAAAAATCGTTGCAAGTTTTGTCAGATTTTGGAGAATTTTTTTAGAACTCGTCCAACGCGCCAGTAAATCACGCGCCCACGTGCGTGGACAGTGCGCCCCGCGTGGACACTGTCAGGTCGGGCACACTCGTGGACTCTCGGGGCACACGGTTTGATGCGTCCAAAAAAATTGCACCGACTTTTGACAATTTGTGATAAATTTCCAAGTAATTTCAGCAATATTTTGCGAGACATTTCTGCCCGATTGGATACATTTCCACAGGTTTTTGTAAAACATTGCTAAAATTCGGTGGAAATCTATCAAATGTTGCCACAATTCGGTGCAAGTTTTGCGAGATTTGCTCGCATCAAACTGTGCCCGAAAATGCCCGACTTGACAGTGTCCACGCGGGTTGGACGCGCCCAGCACTGTCCAAGCACGTGGGCGCGTGTGGGCGCTCGATTTATCGGCGCGTTGGACTAGTTTTAAAAAAATTTTCCCAATTTCTGACAAAATTCGCACCGAATTTTTGCAATTTTTGATAAATTAACACAGAATTTCAGCAATGTTTTAAACAAGTCCGTCCAATCGGGCAGAAATGTCTCGTAAAATGTTGCTGAAATTCCGTGAAAATCTGTCAAAAATTGACAAAAGTTGGTGACCGACCCGCGGCGCGTCACGGCGCGGTCGGAGGACGGCCCTCGTCCCCAAAAACCACACTCCGGGTCACGTGGTCTCGCACTCGACTTTTTCAGTTTTCCCGTTTTCGGCCCGTTACGGCCAAGGACCGTAACGGGTCGAAAACGGGCCGCAACGGGTCGAAAACGGCCGCAACGGGTCGAAAACGGCCCGCACGGGCCGTTAACGGGCCGCCGACGGTCCCGTCACGATCCCGTAACGGCTCGCACGGGCCGTTAACGGGCCGCCGACGGTCCCGTCACGATCCCGTAACGGCTCGCACGGGCCGTTAACGGGCCGCCGACGGTCCCGTCACGATCCCGTAACGGCTCGCACGGGCCGTTAACGGGCCGCCGACGGTCCCGTCACGATCCCGTAACGGCTCGCACGGGCCGTTAACGGGCCGCCGACGGTCCCGTCACGATCCCGTAACGGCCCGTACGACCTCATGCGGGCCGTTAACGGGCCGTTAACGGGCCGTTAACGGCCCGTTAACGGCGTAAAACCAAAAACAGGATTCGAGATTAATGTCTATGAATGTTGTACGCGTTTTCACGTACGTGTTGTCGGTTGTTGATTTTTTCGATTTACACCGTCACGGCCCGTTAACGGCCCGTTAACGGCCCGTCAACGGCCCGTCAACGGCCCGTCAACGGCCCGCATGGGCCCGCACGGGCCGTTAACGGGCCGCCGACGGTCCCGTCACGATCCCGTAACGGTCCGCACGGGCCGTTAACGGGCCGCCGACGGTCCCGTCACGATCCCGTAACGGCCCGTACAAGCCGTTAACGGGCCGCCGACGGTCCCGTCACGATCCCGTAACGGCCCGTCATGATCCCGTAACGGGAAAACTGAGAGAGTCGGGTGCGAGACCACGTGACCCGGAGTGTGGTTTTTGGGGGCGAGGGCCGTCCTTCGACCGCGCCGTGACGCGCCCCGGGTCGGATCAAGAGGCGACCCGGTCGGAAACCGAACCTCGGGGTTCCTCGAGGCGTGGTTTTTTGGGGACGGGGGGAGGGGGGGATCGGGTCGCGTGCTCCGACCGCGCCGCAACGCGCCGTGGGTCGGTCACCAACCTTTGTCAATATTTTATAAATTTCCACGGAATTTCAGCAATGTTTTACATAAGTCCGTCAAATCGGGCAGAAATATCCCGTACAATGTCGCTGCAATTCTGTGGAAATTTATCAGATATTGACAAAATTCGGTGACGGGCGGAAGGGCGATTCCCGGGCGGAAGAGAGAGAGAGAGAGAGAGAGAGAGAGAGGGGGGACGGCCGGCGCCTACGCCGACGGGGCGCGGAGGGCGAGTGCACTGTTCACGCATGTGGGCGCGTGAACAGTGCACTCTCTCTCTCACTCTCTCTCTCTCTCTCTCTCTCTTTCTCTCTCTCTCTCTCTCTCTCTCTCTCTCTCTCTCTCTCTCTCTCTCTCTCTCTCTCTCTCTCTCTCTCTCTTCTTTTTTTTTTTTTTTTTTTCGCTAGTTGCGTCGAGGGGGTGCGTCTGCGCGACCACCGCCGCCGCCGCCGCCACCGACACCGAGTGAAAAGAAGAGCGAGGAGACGGCGCTGGAGGCGATGGTCGAGAAGATGATGGCGAGGACGGAGGCAAAATTGGAAGCGATGCTGGCGAGAACGGAGGAACGATTCGAGAACATGTTGGAGAGGGTGGAGAAGAAGTGGATGGGAGCGATGGCCGATGATACGGAGCCGGTGGACGACGAAGGCGACGACAAAGGGGCGACCGGTGGTAAAGGTGGCGAGGAGAGGACCGGCGGCGACGGCGGCGACGACGACGACGACAGCCACTCTTCGATTCTAATTATTCATTCATTCATTCATTCATTTATGTATTTATTTATTTATTTATTTCCCCGTGGACCGTAAACGAGTGGTTTACAATATTTTTTTTTTTTATTTTTTTTATATTTTTAAGACTGAAGAATAAAGTCTGATTATTGTATTTATTTATTTATTTATTTATTTATTTATTTATTTATTTATACATTTGTACATTCAAAAGTTAAAAATAAAAATTTCAAAAATTACAAAATTACAAAATTACAAAATTACAAAATTACAAAATTAACAAAAATTAACAAAAATTAACAAAAATTAAAAGAAAAGGAGAGAAGAGACGACGATGGTGGTGGTGGTGGTGGTGGTGGTGGTTTAGGTGACGACGACGACGACGACGGCGGCGGCGGCGGCGACTACATCACACAGTGGAGTTTCTGGCACGACGACGGAGCCTGCGCGCGCCCATCCCCACCGCAAGCGCGAAATCCAGTGACAAAATTTGGAAAATGCGACCACGGAGATTGGGCGAGTAGGTTTTCGCGCGCCCTCCCGACACACCGTGGAAATAAAAATAGAAACATGTAAACGAAAATAAAAAACGAGAATGAAAATAAAGATGAGAACGGTAAATGAAAATAAAAAAATAAAACGAAGAAATAAAAGGAGAGCCGAATCTTTCGACTCCCCCCCACCCTCCCGCAACCTCGCGGGAGAGTGTTCACCATCACTATCTGAAACGAAGAAGGGACCAAACTGAAACGGCACAATGTATGGCAATGTCAATGGAATGCGTGTTTGACAATACAGCTTTGCCAGAAACGAAAACTCGCGGGAGCGGGATTCGAACCCTCGATCCACAACTCCGTACGGCAGGTAACTCTGCCCGCTCGGCCACCCGGGCCCGGAGACAAAGCGTCGCTATTTTCGATGACGACGTTTGTCGTTATTACTAATCATTATCGGTTATTGATTATTAATCGTCGATTATTAATTAATTATTGATTATTAATTATTAGTTGTCAGTTATTGCCATTATTAGTGTCGTTTATTCATTAATCTTTTTCGCGTCACCGGTCGACCGACATGCTCTAGCGTCACATCTCGCGAGAGAGAGAGAGAGAGAGAAAGAGAGAGAGAGAGAGAGAGAGAGAGAGAGAGAGAGAGAGAGAGAGAGAGAGAGAGAGAGAGAGAGAGAGAGAGAGAGAGAGAGAGAGAGAGAGTGAATGTGAGTGAGTGCACTTTTCCCGACCACGCGACGTCTGCGTTTTGCGACCAACTTCGTTCGACGACCGACAGACATTTATCCATTCATACATACATACATACATACATACATACATACATACATACATACATACACAACGTGGTAAGTTTCTCCAACGCTATTACCGCGACAACCATTTCGTTCTCGTCAGTCGGCGTCAACTTTTCGTTCCGTTTTTCAGATGGAACCGAACCGCGAACGAAACGAGGATCCGAGATGGCCGCCCATTCCCGTCGTCACGGTGAGCGCGTTTATTTTCTTCGACGTGTCACGTCGCCCCGCTTAAAATTTTGCTTTCAGGTTGACATCACCGACGACGACGAAGAAGACGGCAATGGCGCTGTCGTTGCCGCCACCGCCGCCGCCGCCGCCGCCGCCGCCGCCGCCGCCGCCGCCGCCGCCGCCGCCGCCGCCGCCGCCGCCGCCGCCGCCGCCGCCGCCGCCGACAACGACGACGAAGACCTAACCGAGATCGACGCCGCCATGTTGCGCGACGTTAAACGAGGAGTCAAACTCGAGGTCGAAGTGAGTAAAAATTTTCGCGTTGCCCCGCGTTACCCGGCGCAATATTTTTGTTCATTCGTTCGTTCCTTCGTTCTCTCTAGACTGGGGCGGTCGAATTCGAGCTGCCGTTCGAAAAGAAGGAAGGAGAGGAGGGGGAGGAAGAGCCGCCGTCGACCGCGCGGCTCCTGTGGGCGCTGGGAAACCAGCTGGGAGAGGAGCAACGACAACTGCGTCGAACCACGGACGACGAGTTGGAGAGGTTCAAGCGAGAGATGCGAAGACGGTTGGAGGCGAAGAAGAGAGAACTTGATGAGCGGTTGAGACTACAAGAGGTGTCCCACCAGCGCCAAATCCATTTGCGTCTCGAACAGTTGGACCGAGAAAGCGCGGTCTATCGGCGGGCGTGGCGTCGACAGGAGCGGGAGCAACGAGAGCGGGAGCAACGAGAGTGGGAGGGATTGGAGCGGGAGCGATTGGAGCTGGAGCAGTCGGAGCAGCAGTGGGAGCGGGAGCGAGAGCAGCAGTGGCAGCAGTGGCAGCAACAACAACGACGACCACTCGAGTCGGAGCCGGAGTCGGAGTCGGCTCATGACGTGGAGGTGGAGGACTTAAAAAAAAAGGCGTTGGATCTCGAGAAGCGCCCGAGACAAGAACACGTGAGTGTCTGTCTGTCTCTGTCTCTCTCTCTTTCCCCCCTTCCCATTTCACGGCGCACGGGGTCAAACTCGATTTCGATTAGACACCGTCCCACCCCGGCCAATTTATTTTCCATTTACTTTGTTTTATTTTACTTTACTTTACTTTACTTTACTTTACTTTACTTGTCCCCAGTTGAGTCACTCGCCGACCCGAGAGCCCGACGACCAACCGCCAGCCACCATTGTCGTTGCCGAAGGACCGACCGAAACCCGAGAGCGATCCGAGTCGGACGAGGCGATGGACGCGGCCACGGCCACGACGAGTGGGTACCGCGAGCACCGGGCCATCGCTCCAACGCGCCCCGACGCGACCGATCGACCGGTGGACCAATAAATTGATCGATTAATTAATTAGTTAATTCGTTCGTTTTTATTTATCCCTGTTTCATTTGTTTTCAATTCTTCTTCTTTTTTTTTTTTGTTTTTTTTTTTTTTTTTCCTCGTTGGCACCGACAATACGTCGTCATCGCCTTTGTTTTTGTTGTTGTTAATTAATAATAATAATAATAATAATAATAATAATAATAATAATAATAACAATAATAAAAATGGAAAAATGAAATAAAATACAATAAAATATAATAAAATAAAACGAAACAGAATTAATCGGCCAGTCGGCTGTCCAAAATTGACACGTGTTCGGTCGTGAAGACGTCGCGGATTGAGCGAACACACACAGTCGTCCGTCGAAGCGAGAAGGAAGAGGGCGATGTTGTCGTGGCGACCCACACACGCGCGTCCGCGTCAGTTTTGGGAAAACCGTCCGCCATGGCCTAGAAGAGACCGACGGATAAATGGGCGAATGAAACGCTCGTTTAACCTTGGGGTATGTGTGCGGATTTTGTCGGGGGCGAAAGGGTCCCGCTTTTTAACATTACGGCGGCCTATACGTTGTTTCGTTGATCGCGACTGCGATGCGGAATTTGCGGATGTTGTTTTGGCCGAGTAGTTCGTGCGACCGAGCGCGTTTTGTTCGTTGCTTTTCGGTGTTCGGTGGGTTTTGTGACCGGTCAAGGGTTTCGCTAAAACGTGGTTTTTGTGACGGGAGGGAGGGGGGGGATCGGGTCGCGTGCTCCGAAAGCGCCGCGACGCGCCGTGACTCTTGATCCGACTCGGGGCGCGTCACGGCGCGGTCGGAGGACGGCCCTCGCCCCCAAAAACCACACTCCGGGTCACGTGGTCTCGCACCCGACTCCCTCAGTTTTCCCGTTTTCAGCCCGTTACGGGATCATGACGGGCCGTTACGGGATCGTGACGGGACCGTCGGCGGCCCGTTAACGGGCCGTTAACGGCCCGCATGAGGTCGTACGGGCCGTCGGCGAGCCGAAGTCCGGGAACGAAGGCCGTTACGGGACCGTCACGGGACCGTCGGCGGCCCGTTAACGGCCCGTGCGAGCCGTTACGGGATCGTGACGGGACCGTCACGATCCCGTCAACGGCTTGTACGGGCCGTTAACGAGCCGCCAACGGGACCGTCACGATCTCGTAACGGCCCGTACAAGCCGTTGACGGGATCGTGACGGGACCGTCACGATCCCGTAACGGCCCGCACGGTCCGTTAACGGGCCGCCGACGGTCCCGTCACGACCCCATCACGGCCCGTACAAGCCGTTGACGGGGTCGTGACGGGACCGTTACGGGACCGTCGGCGGGCCGTTACGGGCCATATACGGTATTTTTGCGGAGTCGCGGTCGCGCGAGATTCGTCGCGGTAAAAGCGAATTCATTTACGGTCTCGGCTACCACTCGAAGTCGACGGCCTCGACTCGCGCGGCCACGAAATGGTTTGCGAGCTCGACACCAGATGTCACGACAAACGCGCACGTTGGTCCGACAGCGTATATCGCGCGAGTGTTTCATTTTCCTCCCGGTTTTCATCGGCACTTCGTCTCCGTTGGTAAGTTTGGTGTTTTGTGTGGTTTCTCTCTCCAATTTATTTTCAATTCTCTACTCGTCTCCCACACAGAAGAAAGATGGAAGGAGCGCAGCATGCAGAGGGCGACAAGTCACATTACTGCGCTTTGTGCTGCGGTAAATACCCCGACAGTAAGAAACAAACATCCATTTATTTACTTATCAGTTGTTCAATTTATTTATTTATTTATTTTTTAATTATGTATATTTTATTTGATTTTAATTTTTTCTCGTTTCAGAACCGAACGGTGTTTTCTGTAAAGATGCCTTTCGTCACTGGCGACGGTACCATAACATCGGCGGAGATGCGGACGATTCCACCCGAGGGCTGCTACGAATCCATTCGCGCGACCCCGTTCGTTTGGCATTGGTGAGCTTTTAGTTTCTTCGCCGAGTTAACTAGTCAACTAATTTATTTTTTTTTATTTTTTATTTTTTTTTCAAGGCACTGAGACGGGTGTACCGACACAACGACGGACGCTGTCCGTTTTGCGCGGAAACACCCTTTTTCGAGGATCTCTCTACCCATTGGGTGGAAGCGCATAGATTTCAAGCACCGACCGCCCACCAGGGATGACGGAGACAGCATCGGTGGACCGTGCATTCGATTTTATTTGACCTTTTTTTGTTTTTTTGTTTTTTTGTTTTTTTTTGTATTGTATGACTTCTTCTTCATTTCTTTTTATTTGTTTTAATTAATTAAAAATAAAAAAAATAAGAATAAAAATAAAAATAAAAATAAAAAAAAATCCACATTAATCGTAGTTGTTATTTAACGAGGCGGACGACGGAGTTTTGGTTGCCGGATTCGGTTGTAGCGGGGCACGCCATTGGTGATGTTCCCGGCGCGCGATTCAAAGTGGCCAAAGTCGCAAATGTTTCGTTGTTGGCTTTGTACGGGGAGAAAAAGGAAAGACCGAGGTCTTAAAATGTGTTTTTTTTTTTTTTGGTTCGTAAAAAAAAAAAATAAATTAATTAATTAATAAATAAAAAAATAAATAAATAAATAAATAAATAAAAATTAAACAGAAAATCAAGAAAGAAAAAAAAAAAGAAACAAAACATATTACGGCGAGAGACCGCGCGAACAAATTCGGCGGCAAATTCGAACTCGGCGACCAAAATTCAAAAATAAACCGATCGACCTTCCGTATCCAACGAGCGAAGCAGGTAAACCGCGAGGTCGGCGAACTGCGAGGAAACATCGTGATCATCGTCGCGAACAACGTTTGGCGCGACGAAGACTTCGAAAAAGACAGACACGCTCGGGCACCCGATGGAAGGCAAATCCTCTCGGCGGCGAGCAAAGATGACGAACACGCGGGTGAGCTAATTGTTTCTTGGATGCTAACGCGGCGCCCGAAGTCACTCGGTTTACTCGCCACCCCGTTGTTTGTTTGTAATAAACGATAGTGTCGTCCGATCAAAAAGTCGTTGCCGCCATTAAAACGAATGAGAAATTCTACGTTAAAGTCTCGTTTTTAACGTTTCGATCGATTTATTTTTGAAACTCGATCGAATTCAAATTTGCCACTAAACAAGCAAACAAACAAAAAAAAAAAACAAACACATTTTAAGACCTCGGTCTTTCCTTTTTCTCCCCGTACAAAGCCAACAACGAAACATTAGCGACTTTGACCACTTTGAATCGCGCGCCGGGAACATCACCAACGGCGTGCCCCGCTACGACCGAATCCGGCAACCAAAACTCCGTCGTTTTCCATCTCGTTAAAATTCAAACAAACATCCGTCTCTGGGCGCGCAAGCCACGATCTTCTTTCCGTCCCCGATCAACTGGACACGAACGCACTTCCGGGTGGCGGAATTCGGCCGCCTGGCTTCGACTCCAACTTTCTTTCTCCGGCACGGTTCCCTCGGCATGGGACGCGCCATCGAGAGGATTCGCCTTCCACCGGGTGCCCGAGCGTGCCTGTCTTTTTAAAGTCTTTGTCGTGCCAACGTTGTTCGCAACGATGGTCGTGATGTTTCCCGGTAGTCTCGTTTGCTGGCTTCGACTCCAACTTTCTTTCTCCGGCACGGTTCTCTCGGCGTGGGATGCCGACCCCGTTCACTCGGCGAGTGCATATCGGAGGGAACGTCGCTAATCGACCGCATGTTTTGCACACACGCGCCCGCGTACAATTCCTCGTTGTACCGAGCGCGGTACAGCGCATCTCCGGGCGCTCCGTAGTCCAGACGAAATGGTTTGCGGTCTCGACATCAAGTGTCACGACAACGTGGATCAAGTGCGCGTTTCATCATCCGCCCGGTCCCCGTCGCCACATCGTCTTCGTTAGTAAGTAAGTAAGTAAGTAAGTAAGTAAGTAAGTAAGTAAGTAAGTAAGTAAGTGAGTAAGTTTGATGCTTTGTGTGATCTCCCTTTCCAATTTATTTTCAATTAATTAATTAATTCTTTATTCGTCTCCCACACGGAAGAAAGAAAGATGAACGGAGCACCAGCACCACACAGAGAAGAGGGCGGTAGGTCGTATTACTGCGTTTTGTGCGGCGAGCACCCAAACGGTGAGAAACATCTATTTATCTACTTATTAGTCGTCCATTTTCTTTTTATTTTTTCATTTTCTTTTATTTTATTTTATTTTTATTTTTCTTATTTATTTCAGACCCGGACGGCTACTTTTACATGGACATCTTCCGCCACTGGCGACAGCGACACGACATCCGTGAAGGTGCGGACGAGGCCATCCGGGGATTGCTACGAATGTATTCGCGCGAGCCCGCTCATCTAGCGTTGGTGAGCATTTAACTCCTTCGTCTAGTTAACCAACCAACTAATTCGTTTCTTCCTCCCTTCCCCCCCCTCTTTTAGATATTGGGGCAGGTGCACCAACGCGGCAGACGCTGTCCGTTTTGTGCGGAGACACCCTCTCCAGACAACCTGATTGGCCATTGGACGGAGGCGCACAGGATTTCGTTAATTTGATCTTTTTCTTTTATTGTATTGTCTCAAATATATAAAAAAAAAAAATAAATAAAATAAAAAAAAAATAAATAAATCCACATTAACCATTGTAATTGTTGTTGTTGTTGTTTTTGTTGTTATTATTATTATTATTACATCATTACATCGTTATTATTACAAACAAACGACTCGTCCTTGTCGTCCACCGTCTCCAACTCATCCGCTCCCAACTCGTACAGGTCGGTCCCCGGGCCCCCGAGCCTCTTCCTCGTCAAGTTCAACTTCAACGCGACCACTTTTGTCTTCTCCCGCATCTTCCTCGTCAGCCTCTCGACTCTCTTTCCGAACTTCGTCGTCGTCGTCGTCGTCGTCTTTGTCTTCTCCTCACGCAGCGACGATAAAATCGAAACAAAACGTCTTTGATCAGGGCACTGGATCGGCGCGCTTCTGCGACGTGACCGCGTTTAGGCGCGTGCGGGGGACACGGGAGCGCGCGAGGGCGCGTCGGGCGAGCGACGGCTGCCGGGAACGACGTAACGAGGGGCGGTGGTGTCGTTACGTTTCGGCGCGACCGTGTAAGAGAGGGAATGAACAACAAAATAGATGATAAAACAAAAGAAATCGACCAACATATCCGTCAACTTCGAAACGAGACAGACAAGCAGACAGACAGACAGACAGACAGACAGACAGACAGACAGACGCGCGCCTCCTCGGCCAGCGCCGGGTCGCCCGTCTTATTGATAGATCGGATTCGTCCCGTTGGCGCCGCTACCACGGTTTCCTTTGACGCCGACTCCTTTTATTTTATTTTATTTTATTTTATTTTATTTTATTTTTTTCTCTTGTTTGTTTTGTTTTTTTTTAAATATAAACCGATGGTTGGTTTGATTAAACCGCCTACTTGTAGGTTAGAAATGAAATGAAATTGTTCGCGGACTTGTCACCAGATGTCACACGGGTTTGTTTATCCACGGTGCACCCTAGCGCGCGATTGTTTGGCACCAACAACGTTTATCAATTGCCTGTCGATTGTCGAGTGAGTAAACAAATTGGTCTATTAACCACGATCGCGACCACACGTATGCACCCGTACACGCGGAACAGCGTACGCCAATACGGCGTGCAAATTCGTTTGGTCGCGTTTCGGTCGCGTCGCTCATGGCGGCGAGAAAACTTGATCGCGGGAACAGCTTCATTTCAACTTTTTTTTCTTTTTAATTAGTTTTAATTAACTAACTGATCAATTAATTAATTAATTAATTAATTAATTAATTAATAAAAATAAATAAAAATAAAATGAAATAAAATAACGAGACGCAAACGGCCGGGGTAGCGGGCTCGGTGTCCCGCTCGCGGATTTCGCGCGACGTGTTCTGTCGCCCCATCTTCGATCCCTCGTTCCCGGTTTATCGTCGCTTGTCACTCAATTTATTTTCACATTTTCACGTTGTTCGTTTGTTTTATTTATTTAATTATTTATTTATTTAATTTTTCTTCTCCCGCGTAGACACCAGATGGAAAAAGAAGAAGAAAAAATAGTCGATGAGACCGAGCTCAACATCGGAACGGAGGTCGAGGTCGAAGAAACGGATGCCGTGGCTGTAGCGGCGAAACCCGTAAGTGAAAGAGTCGTTCCGTAAACCATCTATTCATCCATTCATTTAATTAATTCGATCGCTTATTTACAGGCCACGATCGACGACGAGGCGGTGGTTCCCGACATGCCGCGGCTGCAGCGGACGACGTCGGCGGCGTCCGAGTCGACCACCGAGGAACCAAAGGTAGCGCCGAGTGAAAGAATCGCCTCGATTTGTTTCGTTTTGTTTCACGCGTTACTTTATATCTTACTTTTCCACTTATTTTTATTTTTATTTCTATTTTTCCTTTTATTTTTATTTATCTTTTTCTTTTTATTTGTTCGTTCGTTTCCAGGTCGTGTCCATCGACGAAGGGTTGCAGCCTCGCTTCCCGGACGACGGCAACGCGCCCGTGCCGAGTCCGACAGGACCCGACAGGGTGGTGGGTTTAGAAAAAAAAAAAAAAAAAAAAAAATATTTTTGTCCCACTATTATTTCATCTTATTAACTCGTCCGCCTCTTTCCAGGTCACGCTGCCCACGCGACGGTCCGCGAGTCGGTCGTCGCTGTCATCGTCACTACCGTCGCCGCTACTGCAATCGCCGACGTATTCGCCACTACCGCCGCCATCCCCATCGACGGTGAGTGAAATTGTTGTTGGTTTGTTTGGGTCGAAACGTGCACGAACAAAAAAGTTCGAGTCCGGTAAAAATCGAGCCGAGGCCTCGACGCTTGCCCGTCCGCCGTCAAAGTAGCGCCCGAGAACGAGCGTTAGAGCGCATCCGACCAACTCGGATCTGTTTCGTTTCGCCTCGTTTCATAAGTTACTCCTTCTTTTCTTTTCTTTCGCCCGCCTTTTTCTTTAATTCGCTCGTTTACTTATATTTGTCTGTTCGTTTGTTTTCTTCCAGGTCGTGCCGGGCTCGTCGTCGTCGACGGTCGACCCCCGACCACGGCCCGCGGGACCCGAGACGGTGAGTAAAAGAATTATCGCGTAATTATTTTATTTTATCGATCCCGTTTATTTCGTTTTCTCGCGGGTGACGCAGCTTTCTCGGTCCCCGGGCGAAGACGAGGACGAAGAGTCGCAGGACACCACGCTGCCCCTGAATAGCCAGGCGTCGCTCGAGTCGCAGGCGACGGCGACAACAACGGCCGGGTCGCAGACCGGACGACTTGGGTTGTTCGAGGCGGCGATGATGATGCTGCGCGGTCCGAAGTCGCGGTCGACGGCGCCGGTGAGTGAAAGAATCGTCATTCCCACGCTCGTTTTATTTTATTTTCTTAGTCCGCCGCTCGTTTCGCTCCTTTCCAGATCCAGCCAGATTCGCCACGACAACAGCAACAACCATCGAATGCGTTGGCACCGGGTTTGTCGCGGCCCGCGGGTCGGGCGATGAGCGAGCGGCGGTCCGCGGAGTCCACGGGCGCGTCGCCGGTGTAAGTTTGACGCGTTCTTTGCGGGTCGCGCGCAATGTCTCACAATTTCACCTCTTTTGTAGGAAAAAGAGAGACGCGAAAGAGACCGAGGGGGAGCAGAGTGAGGATGACAGTAGTGACACCGACGACGGGCAGAGCGATGACGAGGCCGACGAGGAGCTGAGCGGGAGTGAAGCCGACGAGAGGAGTGATTGGATGCGTGGGTGGTTAGCGAAAGAGAAGGAAAGGAGGGCGATGGCGGAGAAGAAGAAGAAAGAGGAAGAAGAGGAGGAAGAGAGGGCGATGGCGGAGAAGAAGAAGAAAGAGGAGGAGGAGAAGGAGGAGGAGAAGAAGAAGAAGAAGGAGAAAAGGGAGAAGAAGAAGAGAAAAGAGGAGGAAAAGAAGGCGAGGGCGGAAGAGAAGAAGAAGAAGGAGGAAGAAGAGGAGGAAAAGAGGGTGATGGCGGAGAAGAAGAAAAAGGAGGAAGAAGTGGAGGAAAAGAGGGTGATTGCGGAGAAGAAGAAGAAAGAGGAAGAAGAGGAGGAAGAGAGGATGATGGCGGAGAAGGAGAAGAAGGAGGATGAGGAGAAGAAGAAGAGGAAGAAGAAGAAGAAGAAGAAGAAGCCGAATGATGAGGGGGGAGAGGTGAGAACGGAGAAGGGGACGGAAGAGAAAAAGGGCGCCAGAAAGACGAAAGAGAAGAGAGGCGATAAGAAGGCCGTGAAGAGGGAGACGAGGGCGGGAGGGAGCGCGTGGAAAAGGATGAAGAAGGTAACGTTTTGGCATTTCCATCACCCAACTTCGTGCATATTTCTTTTTTTTTATATTTTTTTTTCTTTTTTTCCTTACCCGCGTTCTTTCCTCAAACAAACAGCCTGGAGTGGCCGCGAGAGGTATTTTCTCTTGTCTCAACTCGATCGTCCGTACTCACACACTCGCTCATTTACGAGTTTACTTTACTTTACCTTATTTTACTTTACTTTACTTTAATTTACTTTATTTGTTTATTTGTTTGTTTGTTTGTTTGTTTGTTTGTTTGTTTGTTTCTTTATTTATTTATTTATTTATTTATTTATTCATTTATTTATTTATTTATTTATTTATTTATTTATTTATTTATTTATTTATTTATTTATTTAATTTTTCTCCTTTTCTCGGTAGACGCCCGGGAGATTCCCATCGCCGATCTTAATCGCGTCGACGTCTTCGTCTTCGCCGCAATCGTCGCCGGAGACGTTTGAGGCGACGGCGCCGCTTTCGTCGGAGGTGCTGCTACGGCGAGTCACCGTACCCGTGGAGCGGTTGTCGGAGAACGACATCCAGCGGGCGCGCAAACCCGCCCCGGACCCGCAGACCGTCGCCGGAGACGCCACATCACCGGCGCATCCGGAACGAGTTCCGGCGCCGTCGACGCCACAGACGTCGCCGAAGTCGCCTTTGCCGTCTTCCGGGCGAGCTTCGGTCTCGTCGCCGCAGTCGTCATCGCCGACGCCGACGCCGCCGCCGCCGCCCCCGAAACGGTTGCCACCGCTGCACATCACCCTGCGGCCTCGGAATCTAAAGCGGAAGTTGTCCGATGGTCGCGCGACCAAGGCCGCGAAAGTGGCGAAAGCGGTAATTTTTGTCGATACTCGTATACCGTTTGTTCGCTCGTTTGTTTTTGATTGTCTGTTTAATCAGTTGTTTTGCTTCTTCCAGACACAAGGAACTCGCTCGACGATGCTCGACAAGTCGTCCGGTGGCACCGGCGCCGCCAACGAGCTGTCCG